>JAUZND010024228.1:12610-49271 GCA_034780555.1 Coelogynopora nodosa | reverse complement strand
CCCGGCGGTTATATCATTTTAACTCGTTTACACCCGGCGGTTATTAGAGACGGGCGGTAATTAGAGCAAATACGGTATCTAATATTTTGGGATGAATGGTATAAGAAATAGAAAAATACACAGATAAAATGCTTCGATCTAAATTATAGGATATGATTGGAGCAGAGAGACGGACATACAGACAGACGAATGTTTATCTAATAATATAGGATGAATTGATTAGAAAGAGAGAGAGAGACAGAAAATGACAATCTATCGAATATTATGGGATAGGTAGGTAGGTAAGTGTTGTATATTGAATTACAAAACAGCTGTATATTTATATATTATACATAAAATACATGCATACCTGACTAGAACATAACTTTATAATGTAGAATAAGTATATTTAATTAACGGATTAAGTGGTTAAAAAATAATAGAACCAAGATGTGTACTTGGTTGTACAACGTATAAGAACAAAAAGTGCGAGAGACGAGAAAAAACGTGATGAGATAAGGAGAAGTACGCGGATATGTACCCGGTCGATGCAATGAGAAATCCTGGTATATGATTATATAATCCTTTGTTAACAAATTTAGTGTCCATGAAAAAGAGATTAGCGAAAAGCCAAGGTGAATTATATAGACAAGTTTTGGCCGATAATATGTAGACAGCCAGTAGAAGTTCACAATATCATACTGGATATTTTAAGGGTGAATTTATAGACCCAAGAAACAACAAAAAAATATGTATAGGCCTACTGGATTTCTGTCGTCAACTACGGATTGAAATGTATCCGGTGCATAAAATATCATCGCAAGTAATTTAGAAGTGCTCTACAGAAAGTGCTAAACTTCGTCATGTGAGACATACAATATCATTTCTCAATTTGTTACATAATTATTTTTTTTTAAATGTGTGAAATTCAGAATTAGTAAAATATTTAATAAGATTATTTGTATTACTCAAAAGAGGGTGTATAATTTATCCATAGTATAAATTGACCACATAAGAACTCCCACCCGTTTGATTCTCCCCAACTCTTGCTAAATCATTCTTATCCACCCAATGCAGCCCCTACATGCCTCCTTCCCACCAGTCATACCTTGCTTGTAGGTGAGTCCAAAGAGGTTGTGCTCCGCCACGGGCATGTGCATGAGAACTGCATCCATCAAATGACGTGCTGGAGAATCTGGGGAACAGGTTATTTCAAAAACGCCTCCTTTCAGGAGATGAATGGCGACTTCACGGTGGGAAGTTCCAAGTTTCTAGACGAGACAAAATGATTATGAAGATCATTAAATATATCTTTAAACAAATAGTAAAGTCGGTGTCATTTTCATGTCTTTTATCGCATCTAAAACAAAAATATTGTAAAAAGTGTCTGACAACATTAACACATGATAGAAGTAGTAGCACACTTGTGTATGCGACAATTGGTAAGCATTTATTTAAGACAGTTTATATCATAGTAAACCAGAATGTAATATTCTTCGAATATTCAAAGCATATTTACTGACGGAATACCTTCTGATTGTTGATTAAAGTATAAAATCATGAATCATAATGCGTTACTAATAACTTTGTTAACAGTTATTTTGAATTGAAGATCAATAGCAAAATTAGAACAATGATGAAATTTGCATTATAGAAAATATATAAATTTACAAAGGCATTGATTGCATTATAAAACACTAACAAAATGAACAGCTATATACTACATACTGCATGCTTCGGCAGACTGATACGCAGATTCGGATGATCATGTTTACTCACAAATCCAGGACCACTCAAGTTCTGAAATGCCAGAAAAAGGAACTAATTCACATAACGTTTGTTGCATTTTGTTGCTTATTGTATAATAAATACGAAATATAAACATGACAAATAATAAGTTGTTCTGTAACACTAAAAGGGTCGGTACATATTTGTTACTGATTTTTTATTTTATATTTAGCTATAAGATAAAAAAAGCCCTCTACGATGCAGTTATTCAAACTTCCAAGGATCACGTATAGTCGGTATTAAACCAATTTATTTTTAGGGGTGTCGGAAATGATTTTTAATCATCCAACATTTTATGCGTCGTGGTCATTCTGGGAGAGACGTGTACACCCCCATCTAAGATAATATACTTCTTTTTGAAAAGTTAGACTGAAATTTGTTACACATACAACTTGTCTACAAATAAAGTATAGTGAATGCACTTTCTTCATATATCCATCTGTTGTTGATGATCTCACAAACATATTTTAAAAAGTATGTTAGAATAGGTAGCAATAAAAATATTTAAAAAAATGTATTTCGACTGATATTTGATTTTTTATTAATTGACTTCAAATTCCAAGAAGGAAAAGTAATTTTGCCATCAAATTATGTTTTAAATATAATTATGAGTAATTATACCTATCTATAGATTTCACAGCGATCACAGTACCAGATCATGTAATTTTAGCGGACCAGTCGGGACCAAGTCAAAGAATGAATTTTTAAAGATATTTTTTCTCTGATAAATCAATCATTATAAAATATGTGAAATAGTTGAATATCTTTAAAGACCTATATGTAAAATAATTTAAGATCATTCTGATATGGATGGACATATTGTTTTCATAGTTTACATCAGACATTTAGTAAACACTTAAGTTCTGGTACATCTCCTTCCTTCCTCTTTTCCCCAACACATGTTTAAGTTATTGTGGAACGTTCAGAAATATGGCAAATTTCCCTTCCTAAAAACGCATTGACCTACTCCTGCAGTGTAAGTAACTAATACTGTCAAAATGATTCAATACAATAAAACAAAACTACAAAAATGAACATGGAGAATTCTTTGGCTATATTTGCAAAAGTTACAACTTACCAAATCAATGCTATCCACGTCAGGTTCATGTTTTAGTGCAGCTTCTTTTGGCTTACTAGCTTGAAGTGATTTTGCCGTACTAACTCGTAGCTGAGTTTCAGAGATGACAGAACTGTCGTAGCTTGAATAAAACAAATTTATAAATAATAAACATAAATATTGTCTATATATTAAAATCATGTACAAATTAAATAAGCATGTGTGATATTTATATATTAATTCTTAATATTTTATATATTAATTCTTAATATTTTATATATTAATTCTTAATATTTTATATATTAATTTTCGGAGTTTTAAGAGGTTGTTGGTAGAAATTGTGAATTTAGATAATTTAAAAGAATTTAAATGACTTTGTTAAATAAAATGTGAATCTCTTTCAAAGTTCTTACTATATTTTGAAATATTATTAATGAATTATGTTAGCTAATAAAAATTAACATGATCATTAAAACTAATATTGAATTCAATAAATATAAATGTGATTAATTTCTTCGTTATATAACTACTACAGTATATAAGTATAAGTATATTTATATATTATATATTAATACACGGTAATATAATATAATATATATACTGCGTCAATGAAAATAATCTGTTAATCTGTATATATATTTACTATTAAAGCGAAGTAAAACAAAATATTTACTATTAAATTAATACGAAATATTTAAATATATTTGTCATTAATGTATGTAAACTTAAATCCTCGTTTTTTTCTTTCGTGTGTTTAACAAAAAAAACTTTTATTTTAGTAATATCAGGCTTTACATGTTAATGATAGTTATTGGCAAGCTCAACAATCAAGAAGCAAGTCATTTAGCATTACCTGAACTAATATATTAAAATTCATTAATGAATATCTATACTTTAACGTTTATCACTCACCGATGAAAATGATCTAAATTTGAAAATAAGTATTTTGACAGATATAATAGTGTTCAAAAGTTAAAAATACACATTGCAGTTGACTAATTTAGTAACAAATGAATGTATCTTAAATAGTTAACAATACTGCAACAAACTGAAAATATTTGTCCCAATATAAGTACATATGTTTTAGTATCAAAATCATCTGCCTATAGCAGTATCCTGCGATTTTTTGTTGTTGTTAAAATAGTCATCATTTTAATTTTTAATTGAACATTTTTATTTAATTAATTATGTTAAATACGATTTTTGAAAATATACTATACATTTGATATATAAAAAAATAGTTCATTAATATGGACAGTTAAACGTATTTGAAGTATGACAGACACAGTAGCGCATATTATATATATATATATTAGGCATCGTCAAATAATTTTAATAATTCTCCACTTAGTTATGAGCTTCAAATGCAACGTATTGGGTAAATACACAAGGTAAATATAAATAATATAAAAATATAAGGTAAATATCATGCAAAATAATACCACCACTGTGAAAGGCTATAAAGCGTATATGACGAATCAAAAAATATTTGTAAATACATTTTGAGGAAAATTCAATTTTAAATTAACTTTTTAAATAATTATCTTACATTTAAGAGAAAATAATCCACACATATCAAAATTTTAAAAGTATATTAATACATTTAAAATCAAATAAAATGTATATATTTTTTAGTAACCTTATAAAAAAATAATCTATAAGATAAACATAAATGAGCAATATAAAAATAGTAAATTTTTGGTATCAATACCTATATAGGTATATATATATATATAACCTCTAAATGACAACAAACAGGAGAAATTAATCTGCAAGTTACCAGTAGCATATTTATTGATTACACTTTAACTATTTATATTGTAAATATAACAAACATGTTAGTGATCTTAACAGGAGGAAATCAAAGGTAACTGATGTAAACACTATCTAAAAATGAATGATTTTATCCACATAGAGTTTTAGTTATAAAAAACTTCGAAATTATTCTGTGCAACAAAGGTTATTTACCTAAATGTTTATTATTTTAAAGATTATTTTCTTATTTTCGATCATTTTTATTTTTATGTTTTTCAATCAGATGAAGATGTCAGGGAATGTATAACTTTCCAAATTATAACAGAATTGACAAGAGACAAGGATGTATATATGAATTTCTGAACAATATGTCTACTGAGATATAATAGAATATTACTCAATTATAATATATTATAGCAGAAATATTTCCTAAAATTACGGAGCACGTTTCATATTTTGACGAAAGATTGTTACCAGTGGATCACGTTGATGAGAGCAGCACATTGTCAGTTTGAAAGATAACAATTTAGTATAATTTGGATCAATTAAATATGTGTATAATAATAGTATGTGACCTCCACCCTCACCCGTCACCCCCAACACCAAATGAAGAGAGTAGAAGTCTCGGTGGAGACAAGCTGCCGTCGGCATAAGCAACCGCGTACTCATAGCTGGAGACCTCGCCCGTTGCGGGGTGATAGGGTGTGATGTGACCACGTACGCTGCCATCATCAATGTTGACAACATGATCTGCGTAGCCAGGCAACCCAGGGTCGCGACTGACCAATAATTACATATAAATGATACAATGTCAGATATGGTGGCTTTTTTTGTCATTTTTTTACAATTGATAAAAAAGTAAAAATTTTAAGAGAGATTTAATTGTTAAAATGGGTTTAACCTTTTAACGACGGCACTTACAATGTACATCTAAGTTTTGTAACCTACCCAACGGCTAATAGCCGTTACTAACAAAATTCTATATGGAATTTTATATAGCCTATATAAAATTCTAAATCGAATTTTATTAGTTAGTAATTTGATCTTTAAAAATAGTAGATCCGTATATTTTATTTTAAGATATTTTGTGAATATTCTACTCACAAGTAATATACTTATTATTAAATAATAATGGTTATATTCTAACAAAATATTTAATTTTCGCATTTAAATAACAATTAATAGGTTAAATTTTCTACAACGAAGGTATAGCTCCTTTAAATATGAATTTGTTATGATAACATAATTATAAAGTCACCATGTATACCGTAACACATGTGATCATAATATAATCCGATTTACAGTAAAAAAGCATAGCGTAGTTGATGAATAAAATATAAGATAACATTTCTGTAAAGAAATGTTATTAATAGTACAATAACATATTCTATATATTTAGAGTTAAAACAATAGCAGCACAACACAAAACAGGAAGATTGTGTACTTGCAAAAGTTGATTAACCTTTTGAATGATTTATTGTTTTTATTACTAAAATATACATTAAAAAGTTTTTTTTATGAATGACCTTCTGATGGCGTTACATACGCATTAAACAGTTTATTTTATTAATATAACAATCATATGACATATATTATAAGTTAAATCATGAAGAGCGCGACATGCAATCATTATATATTGTATGTTGATAAGTGTTGCTGAAATTGCCGTCTGGATGTGCAAGGTTTATTTAGTATAAGTATGGCTAAATTACAAGTTAATAATTATTACTTCATATAATTCAGATGGTTTATTGTCAATATTCGGCCAATAAAGTATAAATATTAATAATTATCAATATAACTATGTTGACGGCGTATTCAGGGAAAACAGAGAGCTTTAAATCCAACTTTATAAACAGTTCCTACTCGGTTTTCACTTTAAAATTACAGACCCAACAAGAAAGCCATTTTTTATATCTTATAATTTATAGTAAGCGTTCCGTTAAATAATAAAATAAAAATTCGAAAACTTGTCATCAGGTGCTTAATAAATTATTAAAATATGAAAACGACTTTATAATTTAGGAAAATATTATTACTCATACGAGCTATACGTATTTTATTACATTTTGTTCATAAAGACTTTTTATAAATATTATTATGCAAGTAATAATAACAAATAATAATAAATATATATTATAACATTATGTTATTATCATACATGTATAATATGCGAACATACACACAAATACTCTTACTAGATCAATACAATTGGATTTTAAAATCTCGTATAATTAATTAGTGTACCTTTGAGACTCTAGCTTTCCATTGTGAGATTTATTTGTAAGGAAACTTTCTTGAAAGAGAGATGGAACCGCGGAGTTTGAACGGCTATCATTCTGGTCAATGTAACCTGTGGGCACAAAGCATGGCATTGGTGTTCAATGAGTGAGGAATCTTAGGCAGCATATACATAGTTTAATAGCTCAAATAATTTAAACTTATATTACACGATTTGATACATGTCACAGGGCAGAATGAAAATTTTTCAAAAAATCAATCTAATTATAACAAGTGTCATTCGTAGCCGCCAAAGAAAGTTTTTTATTTTTAAGATGCATTTTATCATCGTCTTCAACAGTTTTGTCATTTAGTAATGTCTTTAATTTAGTTATAGTTGGGAATGTCCTAAAATTGAAGTAGCCTGTAAATTGAAAAGAAATCAATACATATTTTTTATAATTTATTGAAAACATTTTCGAAATTCCATTTTAGTCTGAGTAATGTATGTAACATAATAAAGCATGCAAATGCGTCATAAACAATTTTTTATGAAATGGTACTATAATGTCGATTCTTAATTTTATATTAATAATAAATTTTTATTAATTCAATATTCGTTTAATTCAACTAATTCGTACAGTGGATGCTATTCATTTACTTATGAAAAATATAAATAATTACACACTTTGTATGCAATATACCAAATTATGTACCTTCTCATTTTTACAGACTATTCGAATATATTGTTTTAAATTTTGTTTAACCGGCATTCTGTATGAAATCAAAGCAACACAAAAAACTATTTATTTTTCTTAAATAATATAACGGCACAACATAGTACCTAACCAATATAATATGTATACAGATGCAATGGAAATAGCTGCGCCATCAGAGCAGTTAGGTAGTGTACCTAGTGGTTCTGAGAGAGCCTTATCAGATGTGGGAAAGACAACCTTCCTGCGCTCCCGCACCCTGTCCATGACATTTGACACGCTGGCGGAGGATTGGTGTGGCGGACCCTGGTCACTGGCACTGTGCCCGTTCTTGAGGGAGCTGACATTAGAATAACCAAGTCCAAATGAAAATTTAGTAGAATAACAAAATAATTATGTATGTGCGCATATTTGCTATACGCAAACGTGGTTATTTATTTTTTTATGTAAAGATAACAATTTAAATATGTATTATTATGTCCATGACAATATAATATATATTATAATACTAACACGTACTATTTTCCTTAATTTCTACCACGAAAATATATTAAATTAAAATGTGTTTAAGCATCTAAAGCTTTTACTTTTATTTATTATTTAAAATAAATTTATCGTATACTGTTTCATTTAAATAATATAATATATGTAATACTCAATGATCGTTGCACAAACATTGTTGCAGCAGCAATTCTTAATGTTGGTCTGATCTATCATTTGGTTATAATATATATTCTTAAATGGTAATGCTTCATTATAATATATACTTTTGTAACTTTATGTTTATCCTATAATCTTTCTCGAAAAATATATTATATATTTATACCGATTTCCAGTTATTAACTGTCAGGTTATTATTAGGTCCTCTCGCTATGTTATTAAGTACTTTTCTGGTTAATTTGATCTTTCAGTTATATAATAGTATAAATTGTAAAGTTTTTAAATGTATTTACAATCAACTTTATAAATAAATTAAGGTTTATGACAAAGTTAATAAATAGATACAGTCTCTAATGAAAATTCTAATTTAGATTAAAAATAACGTTAGTAAATAAAAGTATATTTACATTTATAAGTACATATGTTTTTTTTGTTAATAAATTCCTGAATAATTATTTATTTCATTTATATATGTTAAAATGTTTATAAAGTTAATTTATGATTACATATATACGTTTATGTGGAATAATGTGTTTGTCTATAGAATGAAATTCTGAAGAAATGGTAATATGTAAATAAAGTAATGACCATTTCAATATTAAAACATTAGAACATATAATAGACAACATAGAATGAACATTTCAAAGATCTATTTATTTAAAGTGAGGTAAAGTAAGTGAAATGTTTTGGTCTTTTTAACTAACTCAGCTCAGGTATAAGTGCCATATTCTATAATCTATAATATATAAATAACGTCAAGTAAAATAGAATATCAAATTACATGTTAATAATAGTCAAACGTACACGTAATCAGCATATATTTTAGTAATCGGGTTAGAAAGAATTTTTTTGTAAGATATAATATATATAATATCCTAATAAGTTTATATATTTACATGTTATAACATTGAGCGACTAGTATACTTTACAATGTAGTTTATTATTAGGAAAAAAAAACGAAAATGAGACTTAATATATTTTCTATTAAGATGCTAAGGTTTGTTTATTAGTAATAATCATAACTTAAACCCAAATTTATACTAATTCAAATAGTATGCAACTGTGCAATAAGTTTAACAAAAACATAAAATGATCTAAAAAATAACAGCTGAGGGCAAAACAAAAAGATAATATTTTAGCAATATTAAAAAAATATTTTTGTTAAATATTATATAAACTATATGAATAATAATTGTTTCGTTTATATGTAAACATCATTTTGGAAGGCTATCAATGAAATAAATGATGACATTTAAAAGTTTTATGTAGGCTCTACTAGTTTTCAATAAAATCGTTTTTTACGCTTTAGTCTTTTTCAACTAAATTATGCAGAAAAGATGAAAACAATGAATAGTCTCTGTTTCTGCGTGTTTTCTGCATTACATTAATCATTAGAGTTAAATTGTCCCTGTCAGATAACTCACTGCTCATAACAACCTATTTATTTGAAACGAAATTACAAATAAGACCAATTTAAGCTTAACTTAATCCAATTATAAATTGAAATTACAAAGGAAAAGTACATTTTGATGTATGTATTGATCAATTTTCAAAAACGAGCTAAAGTAAAGGTTAATAGTTACACCAAAAGCTAAAAGTATATGACGTATGGCAATAGAATATAATACTTATGTAACTTTTCCTCTGGAACAATATAATATACAACTGACCTATATTATACTTATAAATGAGAAGAAAAAATACTGTAAATTAATTATTTGAAAAAATATATACGTATTTACCAAGGCAAATTTGTAGAACAGTTAATTGCAATTTATAAAAATATAAATTAAATAATTGCATTTTTATAAGGTTTAGTATCATAAGCATAAACAGGAAAGTATAACAATCAATAGTATTAATAAGGAATAGTGATTCATAAATAAGTACAAGCATAAAGAATAGTTTAAATCTGTTGATGTAAATTGCTTCCATTTTCTGGGCTGAGCATCGGTTAGTCAATGTTTTCAGAATTTCAAGCACATTTGTTGTGACTTCGATCGAGGAATTTAAAGTACACTGGTGACGATTAGCTTATCTGTGATTCTTCTACGATGCAGAATCCAAGATTTCTCTACATAATTCGACACGTTAATTGTTCTTCGTCTACATCATTTAATTGGTGTGGTATCCATCGACAGATTAGTGACTTTTTATTCAAATGTTTGGAGAGAATTATGTTTACTGATCGTTATTCAATTCCAATATATTTATGACTTCTTAAATATTATCTGCTGAGCAGTTTGTATGAGGCCTTCCTAAACCTGCCATTCGTGTTAAAGATGCACGACCATCTTCGAATTCCTTGGCTCGACTATTACATGATTCGACTAAGTTTGATTATATTATCTTCTCCACAGACTTTTACAAGAAGTTGGCGTATTTAACTTGCAGTGATTCATTTCGATATTTAAAGCGTTATTTAATGACAAAAATTACGTCACATTGCTTGAAGTTTATTTTGATTACTAACGTTATGAAGAGATATGCTATTGCTTTCAATGAAAATTGTCATTAAATTTTAATTTCATAACCAAACAAACTGCGATATCGTTAATTTAATTTTATAACCAAATAACTACGATATATTCAATTTAAATTTCATAACCAATGAAATTGTCAAATTTCAAGGACGCGTCTTTTGTCGCGTTTATAGCTGATACATGCATGGCTGATTTATGATAATTTGTTCAATATTTGTTCAACACTCATTTTTAAGTGTAGTTATTCTAAACAAACAAACTTTTATTCTAACAAAACTTTTAATACAAAATATAAAAATAAACCATTAAATGCGAAAAATCAATATTAAGGAGTCAGGTGTTTCGAGGGTGTTACGAACAGTATACATACACTTAGTTAAAGGTTGTCAAACGCCAAAAAAGGATTTAACTAATTTGGAAGCAGCTCCTTACATAATTTGTATGGTATATATAACTGATTGCAATGGAAGCTTGAAAGATTAGAATGATAAATTGGCACATGCTTTGGTATAATTAGTTGGTGAGGTTATTACAAGTAAGTGACCTCTTCCTTACATTATGTAAGGTAAAATACAAAAAAATGTAAAACTAAGTCGATTGATCGTATTTTGTGAGGCAGGGAACTAAATATATAGTAAATGAAGGCATTAACATATATAAATTATATTTATATGATACATTTGTTAGTTTATTTAAAACTTTAAACAACTTTTTTAACGATTTTAATTAAAACGTTTGATCATCTCACTAAAATATAAAATATTCATACATAAAATACCGTGATTAAATTTGATCAATTTTAACATAAAAAACGTGCCTTATGGAAAGTTAATCTTTGACCGATAATAATTTCCTTCAAAACTATTCTGTTTCTCCTAAAATCGCTGCTTTGTACTTTGCGGTCATTATCTCTTATACACATTAATTAAGCTAATTTATTGGAAGCTGTATAGCGTGGAAATACGTGACAGTTCACTCTGGAGGTGGATGTGACGGATTGCCAAAATGGAATTTTATACATCATTTATATATGATGTCAGAAAGATAGTGACATGAATGTTGCGGATAATATAAATGTACATGGTCAAACATGCCTAAAACATATTATATATAGCAAATAAGAAATATATATTTTACCAAGATGTGATAAGTATAGCTTAAAATATTAATTGACTTTGTATTCTCGTTGAATTTAATAATACTGATGAAATAAACCTGATTTGTGGAGTAATTTTTATGTGATAACTAAAATATATAGTTATAATATGCAAATAAAACTATTCACGAAATGTATAAATACATTTCGATAGCAAACTATGCATTTAGCACTCCAACTCATTAAGGATCCAGGTACACTATTGTTTAAAGATTTATATTACTATTTATAATAAGGAATACAAAACATGAGTGATAAAGTTAAATTTATATATGGGAATAAATCGATTTGAGTTAACCCTTATTAAAAATTGTTAAATCAAGAGAATAGTGTATTCGTTATTTACGTATCTTTTTAGTCTAACAACAGGGGAACAAAACAATTTTAATAACCAAACAGAGGGACAGAGGCATTATAGAATGGCAAGACAGAAGTAAAGGTTTAATTGTTATATAGAATGCAAAGAAAATTAACAATACTTAATTAGCTAAAATGATCAGGTTACATTTTATACAAAATTTGTCAATATTTTCAATGTTGCTTTGTACCCTATTTCATTATATGAAAATGACCAATTAGCTGTCAAATTAATAAAAGCTATACTAAATATTATAAAATGTAAAAAGAAAAATCCCCAAAAGTAGTTCAAAAGGGTATAATCATACAAACATAATGATTTTGATATAAAAATTATAGATAAATGACAGGTATAATTAATTGCACTTAAAGAATTGTATTCAAAATTGTATAAAAAGTTTTTTATTAAAACTAAATAAAACATAATAATTCTCCAAGTGGTGACACAATAGAGTATTATAGATGATTATAATTTTGACAGACACAATAATCAACAGGTAATCCATCTGCAGAACGGTTTTGCCCCTCATCAATACAGAGTAGGAATTAAACCTGCATAATCGATACCGATTATGATAATTTTGTGGATATTTAGTATAGCCATAGAGGTAAAAATATATTTAAGTTGTAAGTTAGACACAGTGATTGACAGGCAATGATGTTGATTGTTATTTGGTGGGTTCACTCACCAATATAGTTAAGTTGCAGGTTCGATTTCTATTCAGTACTGATGAGTGTAAAAACCTTGAAACCTATCTGTAGATGGATTAACTTGTTGATTGCCTAGTCTATCAAAATTATCATAATCTATAAATAAAACATTATAAACTTTATAAAACATCCAATAACATTATGATATGCAATAAAAACAAAGCAAGCATTACTCCTATACATAACGCTTAGAAGCCTTAGTCCACATTTAAACAGTTTACAATAATAATGTACACTACAACAACCACGTAAAGCCATTTATATATTTAGTGAATCATTGCTATTATAGCTATTAAATTATTGTTATTAAACACACTATAAAAATATTTATCATTTATACACTGACCATTTCGTTTGAAGCCCCGTAATTAAAAATATTACCGTTAGTATCACTATACAGCGGTCAATGAGTGGGGATTAAAATATCATAATTATATATAACAGTGTCGTTTATCTTTCTAAATACAGTATGATATTTATATTTGATCTATATATAATTTAAATATACATTTAATATGATTTTCCAATAATTACATATTTGATTTTTTAAAGGATGTAAACTTTCGAATAGTATTTTACACAATTAGTGTATGTTTTTATGAATCATTTAACAAAAGCTCGAATATCTCAAAACAATTAAAAGAGTTATACAATATCGTGGATAATCATGACTTCTGTATTGATTAATTATTTAGTATTTATGACATAATAAAATTATCATAAGAAATTTGTTTTGTCTGAAAGTATAATGTTTAAAAGTTATGGTAAAAATATTAACCCTAAAAACTAAATTGCAAAAATCAATATTTAGTTTATAATTAGTAGTAATTACAAGCGAAAAAATATATTTAAAAGTTATTTATATATTGTATAGCAGTATGGAATACAGACCTCGGGCTCATCCCATTTCCGCCCTCCATTACGCCACTTTTAAAAACATTGCTGTCAAATATCCCCACAAATTTTACCAGGTTATCAGAATGGAGAATTCATGAGCATGATATTGAAAACGGGGGCTCATTTATATATAACTGGATATCAAAGTAATGCGAAACAAGATTAGTTTTTTTAAATAATAACGATTCGTCATTGCATGCACGGCTATAAAGCATATTATTTTGATAAAAATAAATATGCATAATGTACTTGAGTGATCGGTAACTAAATATTTCTCATTGGCAAGAATTTTATTTAATTTTTAATCAGACAATTTAAATAAAAACATAAAGCGGGTTGTTTATAACAGTTCACAGATTTATTCCTTTATAGCACACAACATAAATTTGATCATCTTAACATCCCCACTGTATTGTGATGTCATCAAAAACATTAAAACTGATCGAAACATAATCAATATTTAAAAATAATTAAATTATTGAAATTAATATATACGAATAAAGAAATTTTCCCAATATATATAATACAAATATAATTTTTCTAAATTCATTTTTATATAAATTTCATGACATCACTTTAATTATTTCCATTTAGGCAGCATAAATATGTAAATCATCGTCGCTGTTTGAAAATTAACATAAATTAAAACAAATGGCCTCTAGATAAAACAAATGCGATTATTTAGCTAATTTCACACTCTCACACTATTTGGTTATTCTATGAGAAACTTTCAATGACTGTTCTATCGTAAAAATAAAAAGTTGAATATTGCATGACTTTTAATTGATTCTAGTTAAAAATGTTGAATAATATATACCATACATCATGGACTATATGTGGTTCGATGCGCGATTCCTTTGAAAATATTGTGTAAATCGTGAATACGTGAATCAAATCAATTTGATTTTTTTTAAATAGAATCTTAGAAACATAGAAACATAGTATTTTAAAGAATGTGTATGCTATATGGTTTCTATATACATATTATAGCCAACTCTAAAACATTATAGATATCATATGCTAAAGCTTAATGTAAGAAGATTAACACAAAAAGAATAAAAAACATGGGATTTCTATATTTCTATAACATTTATAGACAACGGTAACCATAACAACCAATCTTACATCTACAAAAAGTTAACCGTGTAAGCGACAAATGACTTTAAAAAAATATTATAATATTGATGACCTAAAAGATTGCTAAAAAACATTTTTTTAAATTGTAAATTTCTATTAAAAGATGCAAATATTAGTTCAATCTTTATCACTTGCAGTATTGATGTTTTGTTATACAAACATGAGCAAAAACAGCGTTTTCTAAGTTTTTTGATTATAATATATTTTATTTAAATATGAACAAATCTAATATACTCAACAATAAAGTTAAAACTGGAACTTTTTATTACTTGTGATAAAAGAGACAGTAAGTATCGACATTAATAGTATAGGTCGATAAAACAAGAAATTGACGATTTTGGTATATAATGTTTATATCTGTATGACATAAAAATGCGACACTTCCGTCAATTAATCAATAAATCAATTGATCAAACATAACAGTTTGTCGAACTGTACATATCACATCACGTTTTTGTCAAAATTAAACATTATTGTAGGCATGAGTTGGCTTCAACTGGACAGCATAACATTGTTAAGGATGGGCGGTTGACCGACAGTAACGAAATTAATTTCCTAATATTGTCACAACCTCGTTAACAATGATAAACAACTTCCACTGGGTTTGTACTTGCTGAATTATAATAATGTCGGTACCTAAGAGTAATTATGAACAATCCATACGAATATAATTGTAGTTTTGGAAGTACATCGTTAGCTTATCTCACATATATCATATACACGGATTCAAAAATTTCAAGAAGACTTGTACAACATATTCATAAAAGGAAAAATCCACTATTTTTTATTGATTAAAATAAAACTTGTTTAACTAAAATATATTTATTTAATATTATTTAATAAATCTTCATCTTATCATCCCTCATACTTTATGGATCCGCGATGAAGTGAAATGTAATTTTATTTTTACGTCCTGCATTATTTATTGATTTGAAATAATAGGAGATGTACAAAACATTTAATAACTAAGGAAACAAACTGATAGATATAGTAAAACAGCCTAAACTATATCATAGTAAATGCACACATTCTATTCAAATCCTTAACATCACCACAATACAAAAAATAGAAATAAAAAAGATGAAACAGAAATTATCAAAGCGACTGTCAAATAAGAACAACATTTCATAATAATATCAGGATGATTCAAAGAAAAAACCAACCAGACATGTCTGAACCAGGCACGTGCCCCCCCTCAAGAATCGAAGAGGGGGGGCCAAAGTATGCTTATATGTGCTGAATAGTATGCGCCTAAAACGTAATGTTGAAAACGTTTTGACGTGCCTGCCAACATTCATGACAAAACTCCAGAAAGGTATAAACAAAGAAATGAGTTAACATCAAACCACAAATATTGTTCACAACATTTGTTTACAATCTAAACATAGCTTGTAATCTATAATGTAAAACATGCCTGAGTGATAACATGGCAAGTCAAATCTGTGGATTTAAAAGACACTCTTTCAAATCCAAAAAAGCAGAAGCATAATTGGAGACAGGTCGGATCATAAAGAAAACACGTGCAACAACTGATACTTATAATAAAAAAAGGAAGAGAGATGACTAAACAATGGTGCGGGACTTTGGACCATCAGCGGCAGTTTACCGGTTTATGTGCGCACAACCATCACCATTCCCATAGTTTAGCATTTAATTAATTAAGTTATAAAAACCGTATAAGCCATTGTGGAATTGAAAAAGTTTTAATTGGATTTACATTTTGAAATTATATTATCATCACATTTGAACCAAGTATTACTAAATTAATGATTATGAATAAATATAGCTCAAACAAAAAACCATATAATCTAAATATGAGAATGCAGAGCACATAGCTTGATTCCCATTACACACAAAAAAATAGTTTGGAGAACACACACATAAAACGTAAGCACTGCGGATGTAATTCATTTATTGTTTATCCATATAATATATGGGACAATGTAATATTAGTTGATTTCATCATTAATATATTAAATTGTATAATTCGTAATATGACAATGAATTCTCCAAATGACAAAATATGCTAATATGTCATTTGGAGAATTTATTATAATATATAGCACGTAATACATTTTATAGATCAATATAAATATATTTCGATAACCATTAAATATATTAAAGCATCTTTGAGTTCATTTACGGCTGCTATAAAGATAAAATTGTGTTTCACTTATTAACAGAACTAAGGTTCACATTGTATATAAAAAAAAAATTATATTTACGAGGCAAAAAATACTTTCAATATCCTCAAATATAAAAAATTTGTTTATTGTTTAACCATATAATATAACATCTGTTGATTAAAAGTATTATTATCAATTACGCGGGCACAAACATCTCACATCATGTATTGTAGTTAAGTTTTGATTACGCTTGCGATTTTAATAAATATGCAAAAATTAAGGCTATATAGAATAAACATAAATTACCAACTCTCTCTAAATAATGAGCCATTGAAACAAGAATAAATAAATAAAATGAATACTTACCCATATGTAACATTCATTTAACCAAAACAGTCTTATTCGTTTATTGATAGTTATGTTATTTATGTTATATTGTAATAGTTATTTCTCTGCATGAACCACAATGGGAACATTATTAAAAATAAATATATTATTACTCCCAATAACTTGATTGTAAAATATCTTAGAATTTTCAGGTTGTAAAAAATTGGGACCAAAATAGCACTAATGCAATTAAAATTATTCGTTCAACTAATAATTTTTTTTATTATTAAAGACAAATATAGTTACATATATACCTAGATAATAAGTTGTCATTCATTTTTCACAAAAAATACACAAGGAACAAAAATGAATTGCAACACAGAAACCGCCACAGGGGAGTTTCCCCCAAAATATACAGTGCATGTTTAATTAAAAATTAAACATTCCTAAACATAAAATAACTGCAGATAATTATAGAATTTCAAAAATATATTTAGTAGATAATAAATAAAGGAAAATATTATTAAAAAAGCATATATAAAAAATCTAATAAATAAATAGTCCTAACTGCCTCATTGACAGTAATGTCCGAAAATTGTAAATCGACGTGAGCGTGTCATCAGACATATAACCCTTCTAGACTATGAATAGAAAAGCGCAAATGGCAGAGAATTGTATAGAACATCGTTCGACGTTTTTAAAAGGTTATCTACTTAGACTGATTCCA
The DNA here is from genome assembly GCA_034780555.1 of Coelogynopora nodosa. NCBI lineage: Eukaryota > Metazoa > Platyhelminthes > Proseriata > Coelogynoporidae > Coelogynopora > Coelogynopora nodosa. The sequence continues at coordinate 31,175 of JAUZND010024228.1, read as the reverse complement.
TCGCTTTTGGCGACAAGAAGTAAAGGCTGTAAGTGAACATCTCCAGATCGACAAACAGGGACAAGTATTCACAACAAACAAGACGAATTAAAACGAATATCAACGAATGGTTTCTACGGGGAATTGTTTTCTTCCACGAAACACACAAGAGTGTCCATAAAACTGAACATTCAGACACCATAAAAATAAAACCGATAAAAGGTTAACTATTACTTGTGTGCAGACCATGTTGACAAGGATTTTTCCTGGAATAAGATGTCATCATCAAAATTAATTTAGTCTCTTTCCATTCGCACGGTTCCGTCGAAAACATCCTATATTATTGTACCTGAGCTTTAAGTGACGTGAAAGTATAGTCAAACTTGTAAAAGTTGACGGGTAAGTTTGTATGTATAATTCTGAATCTCTACAAAATCTGATTTTCTGAGCGACAATGTCACAGTTAATTAAGTCAACTACCGTATATATATACAACGATGTAATCCTTTTTTCTAAGTTAAAATAATGTTTTAAAAGTAAAGCGACTATGCAAAGTAACTTTAGTAAATTGCGGGAGCAACTGAGAAAGAAGACGTATTTAGATATTAAATAAATAAATCTGCGTTTTCTGCTAACACATACAGTAAATATTTTAGAGGGATACGTCTCCCTTAAACTTCAGTATGTAATTATGTATTTCATTTAAATATGATGAAATTATTATTATTTACTAAACAAATCTAACTGCAACTTAAATTGAACAGAAATTACAACGTGAAAAATGTCGATTAGTTCTCAGAAGATACACAATTCTAGGTATAATGAATGATTTCATAATTTCAACACTTCGTGATGGACAGTTTGGGGGATGTTGTGTGTGATATGTAATCTGGCGATAATCATAATTAGTTAGCTATTAAACATTGACATTGATTACCACTATATAGAAATTTTACTCTCGATAGAGCATACGGAGAATATACGAGAAGGGAGGGAGAGGGGTGGGAGGATACTTCTAGATCATGCACAGCTTTTTAGAAACCGACTTCAACTTTAAATTGTATTTTTTTAAATTATCATGTTCATTTTTTAATGAAAACCAAAATGTTAAATCAAAATTAATGACAACAAAATAATATTATTAGTACAATATGCATAAAGAAACTTTTGAAATGTGTATGGATGTTTTTTTTTATCATTTAGAAAATACACTATTTAAATTAATCAGGATTTTAGCATTTTATAAAATTTAATGTATTGATGTCTCTCAATTCTGAATTTAACACTATTAAACACCAATGTTTATAGTATAGTTATGATATCTATTTATGTTACTAAAACAGTACTTTGACAATATTTAAAAACATAAAAATACTTAGGAATATCATAAAATAATAATCGTGAAACTAATAAAAAAAAGTCCATGTTTTTACATTAAAAATGCAATTTTAACTTTTTTAAATTGGTAAAATATTGATAAAATAATCAATTAAAAAATCTGAGTAGTGAAATCGAATAAAATCAATATTTATTATTTTAAAAAAAAATCATCAGTGCGCTGCTACTTAGGAGGTTCATGAAGTACTCTTGAAACTTATAATTTGTTATTGTTTGATACAATTGTAAAAAAAAATCGGATTTAAATTATTATATTAATTTATTAATTAAGTTTTTACAGAACTTTTAAAAGTATTTAATGAACCTCCTATATATAGTATCCTATCGAAATTTACAAAATCTTAAAAATTTAGACTAAATTCGCTCGTCTTATTTTATAAGAAACACAGACAAAACTATAACAACTATAACAAAATTAATTAAAATGCGATAGACAGCGTTGTTAGATATGCCTTTGTCTTCTGTATTTATTTTCTAGTTAACTAAGTTAATCTTTGAAATTTTACCAAATTAATTAATTAATGGTTGAACTATTCGACTACTCTTCAATTCTTAAACCATTTTACTTAATGTCATTAATTAAGTTTATGATAACAAATATATATATATATATAAATATAAGTTGTACCTATAAGTTGAAATATATTAATTACATTTTATTTTCAATAAGAGAATAGATTCTTGATATTTGATAGTAGATAGATCGACTGAGTTTTAAAAAATAGCTCACAACATTTGTGATTATGACCTCCCGCCCTTTCACTTTATTTATTTTTATGGCTTTCACTAAATCGACAGAATACGGAACTTTCTTTGTTTTAGTCTAATTTTTATTGACATCATTTATTAAACCAACTTGGGTCGTTAAGTTTACAATACTATAATATCTAAAAAGGAAGTTGTATAGCTCTCATCTGAAAGAAATCTCATAGAATAAATAGCTGCAATAAATTTCGTTATTAGATATAAGATATCACTGTAAATATATATATATATATAATTAGAAATTTCGTCGTTTTCCTAAAACAAAAACTAAAAGAATAGTATCTTTCGTCAGACATGAAATCTTTAGTACATTATTTCTGGAAAGTCGCAAGCCCAAAGTTCAATGACTTCACGAACCACATTTCCAGATTATTTCTCCACATTCAAAGACAAATAAATGACAAGAGAGTCAGGAAAAGACAACGCAGCACTTTAGTTCAATTCTTGCCCCATTTACCCCCCAATACTAGTAGTGTAGTGCTAGGCTATCTTCCGCTTAGGCGCTCTCAACTATGTCTTCTCCAAACGCAACGCAACGCAACGCAACGCAACGCAACCATACACAATATAAAATATTTCTATCTTCAATTACAGACTGCTTACTCCGGGTGGCCGTGTAATATTCAACTCATCGATTAATGTCAACGTCTTTTACTACTCTAAACATAGGCCTATGAGAGAAGTATGGGGCGACTGCTCTTTTTTTAAATAGTAGTATATCTTCCCCTCAGTTGTGCGTTGTGTGCTTTTCGCTGGTGGCAGTGAGACTTTTTGGCAGAGTGAAGAAAACTTTAACACACATAGTACCCGAGTAACCCTCAATTATTCTTTCCTCCCCTCCCTATATCTAGTTTAACTTCGTGCGCCATTGATCTCAGCACGCATCGACATTAGAGTCAAATATTATAATTCTTTGATTCTATGGAGCAACTGGTGCAAACGTAGTGCAAGGTCGAATATCCCCGATTTGGAGATGGAGAAAAGTTGTGCTAAGGTAGGAGAGAGAATAAGGTTAAACTGTTTTTATCACCCGAAAACAGTCGAGAGAAAATATATAGAAAATGTAAAACGCCTTGTTCTTCCAGATGGCTATATATTTCTATTTGAGATAATACTAAAATGTACAGTTCTCTTCCAGTGAGAAATTGAACACTTATAATTACTGCCTTTGGCTATTTGCCAAAAACAAGCAACAAGTGTTTATTCAGTGTCACACAAATCCTGGCAGCATGGTTGCATAGTTTACATGAGAGATATGACATAGGGAGAAACTGATTAGGATATGGACACTAAGAAAAACCTTGAAAGTATACTTTTAAATAATATGTAATGCACTCTTAATTCTTCCAATATCTTATATGCACCCAGAATATCTGTCAATTCAAGTCTTGTCAATTGTGATAATATTTGTTAATTAACATCAGTTCTATATACATATATAATGGTTCCAGCTTTGGTTATTTACGTATTTTGTCCGAAAGCTCCCATGATGAGAACATCACATTTCTGAAAATTCGAAATATGTATTCTAAAATTATGTTATAAACATTAAATACTTTTAAAAAAATAACAAAATTGAGATTCAAAAATGGTATAGATAGACATATTTTGGGACACTTTGTAAAGAATGGGGCACTTCCTATGGATATTAATATTATATTCTCATCTCTATTAACTGTTAACAATTCCATGCAGCGATTGATTTTTTTTGGTCTTAACAAACTATCCCTTCATTTTCGAATATGTTTAAATACTATTTACCATTAACAGTTTAAACTTCATATATAAAAAGTTTTGAAATTTAAATATTTCCGAAAAAAAAAAGTTTCTAATCTATTAAGTATCATCTATAAATGTTAAATGTATATTTTTAAACTATACTATTTGTGGTTTAATGGTAACAAACAATTTTTCTTGACCATTCAGATGTTCGTCTCTGATCGTTGTTTTTCTTGAAAATATCTTGAATTATTATAAAATAGTATTACTATTTTTTTAGTAATAATAATTTTAATAGTAATATTTTTTTTAGTGTTTCTTTATTTATAATTTGGTTTGTATGTAATTGAGGAATGGAATGTAATCAAATGTAATATTTATATTATAAGTTAACCAATTTTGAATTTTAAGTTCAAAATACCAGTAATGCATTTGCACTTTATATAAATAATATATGATTTTTTTACTGCATTAGAGAGAATTTTAAAACAACCTACACATATGTAGTACCGTCATAATATTGCAGTTCCCTCTAGGATAACATAATTGAAGTGATACAAGAACACTTACCGACAATTATTCGAAACATCAAAGGCGTCGACACTAGCATCTACCAAGTAGACTTGTCTTTGTCCAGGTTGTCCAGGTCCAATGGGTTCGTCAGACTGCTGTGGCCTCGACGTATAGACGGTATGATTGGAGGAACGTTGCTTCATTTCATTTCGAAGTCTTGCTTCTAATTTGTCCAACTGTGAAATAATACATCAAATTATTAATTATAAAATTAGTAATAATAGTTATTAAATATATATATTATGAGAATAGGCTACCATAATGTTTACTAACGATAGTAGTTGTTTTTAAATTTTACTTTCGTTTGCTTTTGATCATATTGCATCATTATTCTTGTTCGAAATATTAACCGAGAGTGGGAACTATAGGATGAACAATTTAATACAAATTGACTTACAAGTAATGGTCACTTGTGAGGAATGTAAAGAAAAACCACAATACATTTTTTTAAATGTGGTTTTTCTTTATACAGAGAAAATCAATTATTAAATGACTTTTTGTAAAACATCCCATATAGAATAAAAATATATCTAAAGCAATACTTCACTGTGCTAGATGTTTGTGGTCTATACGCCGGATTGATATTCCATATAATAAGCAGTCTCCGATTGTCAAGTTGATGCCAACATTATCAACAAGAAAATAATTTGTTGAAAAGGATCACACATCAATACCAAAAATGATGATACTTTCAGAAGATTTGCTAAATATCAATATGTTTTTATTGTACCAAATGAAACTAATCTCTAGCTATAACCATAAGTCAGTCAATAATAAAGTATCGAGATAAACTTTTGTATAACAATAGTTATTTACATACGTGTAATAATTTTACATATAAATCTAAATATACCGATTTAATGGAGAACACATATGATAGACATTACGAATTATAAAGAAAGGTTTGGTCGGTATCAGGGTATATTTATATATTTAAGATATACTTATATTTTAATGTGTATTATAGACTTTTAACCGTTCGATTTGATACACTCTCAAAATGACAATGGTATAATACATATACCACAAATGCTGTAACTCACGATATATTTTCTGAATTGAAGGCAGCAATATGACTATTTCAATGATAGTATTGTCATATATTTCTAGAGTATATTCGTGGTAGCCGTTCAATTATAATCATATAAATATAAATATCTATACACTCCAAGACCGAACAACCTTACATATCAGTAAATAATAGTTAATAATAACATTGATTTTAATTCAGTGTTCATGAGATACAAAATATGTTTTCATTATTTATAAAAAATCTCTTTTTCAAATAAAAATTTGCAAAATTGTTGTTATATTTTCATTACTGTGGACAAAATGTAACAAATTAACAATTCCGACATCAACTGTCATTTACAGATGTTTCAAACTGCAGCCTATAATGAGTTCATTTCCAGTGTAACTTTATATTATACTATAGGTAATTTTCGAAGTAAAAAACGACAGGCTAAAATCATAAATCAATATAACTCATTATAAGAAACAAAATAAAGATTACATAAAACATAATTGACACTCATTTTATGAAAAATTAAAGCTTTGTGTAATTACAGAATTAACACCCATTTTGACTGCATCATATATACTATATAGGCCTATGTATTGTTTATCTGTTCACAAGCCAAAAATTATTTAATTTTATGAATTATTAGCAATTATTATTAACAATCAATAGAACAATAATTATATATGTATACGCATTGTCAAATATTACCATAAACAATAAGCGGTTAATCATAAACACCAACCAATAATTATGAAATAGGTTGTATTTATACTATTAAAAATGCTGATCTTGTATAAGGTTTAAATTGTGTATGATGCAATTCTAATTTTATATTTTTAAGTGACTCTCATGTTTATCTTCAGAATATCTGCCTACATATTATAACCTTTGGTCAAACAGCTCGATTAGAATCGAAACATGATTGAAGAGTGATCAAATAATTATTTGATTTGTGAATCATGGTCTACAATATTATTACTTTTCTCCTTCATTTTCAGAGATGGAGAGAGATGAGAGAGAGAAACTCACTTCAGAAGTACTCCCCATTACTTGGCGATACATTTTCATGATATAGTGATTGAATGAGAGATCTTCGGTGTGATCTTTGGCACAAGTTGAGCAATCCTGCGGGACAGTAAATATAAAAAAATTAATTACTTTGATCGATCCTCATTATAAAACAGTTATTAAAGTATTGTAATGTTATATTTTAGTACATCAATTAAAATGTATTCAAACATATGTTTTTGAATTCAAGTCAAATTATTAATATAAGTTGTGCAACAAATACAAGACTCGACTGTTATATGTACAACACGTTTCCTTTAATTCATTTATGTTACAATAATGAGATGGATTAACACGAAATACGTTTATTACATATTAACGCGTTTATTCTTATGAATTGTTATTTATAGATGTCGTACGCTGTCTTTTAAAAAATTAGGTCTATCAAAAATAGATTTAAATGCCACAAAATAATTACATTGTATCCTATATCTTTTATCTGAAAACAGATTATTATAAATTGAATTATTACCTATATTATTAAATGTAACTACTAAAATAATATTCATAACGACTGGGGAAAGAATAATTTCCAGGATGTTTTTTATTTAAAATCGACTATTAAACAATGTCTGATAAATATCATTTCAAATAGGTTATAAATAATATCATCTTTATGATAAAATATGAATGATTACAATATATTATTTCAATGTGTTACATACTATATAAATAACGGATACAGAACAAAGTTTTACAACATTTAATTAAAAAAACTGCTGATTTTTCATTTTGAAGTTAATTGTAACAAGAAGTTGGACGTCTCTTATTATATCATATTATATATTGTTTTTACAAGTGTTGAATACAATCATTTTCTAAATAGTTAATAAATGCAATTGTTTGTTATAAAAAAGTGCATGAAATAAATCAAAGCAAATATTAATTATATTTGACATGATTTTAAACAACACCTACATATATTTCAATTTCGGTTAAGTTTAACAGTTATTTAAATATTTAAGCATTGAAAATAACAACAACAAAAAAATAAGAAAAAAACGATTAAGCGAATTTTTAAATTTATTCATTGGTATTTTTAACATTGTAACTTTAATAATATAAATATTAATGAATTACAAATTTACATATACATTATTCGAGCAGATAAAAGCTAAGTTACCTAAATAAATATGTGTTTGTTCGATAAGTTTGCTCGTGCTGTAGTCGTTCTAGTTGACTCAGAATACATGTTTAAGTACCTTTTTATATTGTTGGGTTGCTTTATGGAAGCTGTGTTAAGTGATTATAGTGACGTTTTTAAAATTATTAAAAATCATCTGATGTCAGGGAATTTAAAGATTTATTATGACACATCTAAGATTAAAATTATTGAATTAAAAATACATAAATCTGTTTCACGCAAATCTAATTAAAACAACTTTGAACACTTTTAAATTATATGAGAAGACTTATTATTTTAGTAAAATAGTTAAGGGCGCTTACTAAGATAGTAATATAAAATATTTTTAAATATTGGTCTATATTTAGGTTGTAACATTTAAATAGTTATTTTAATTAATTATACTTTCGTGATATATAGTATGCAATACCCAAAAGATCGATTCACTTTAATATATCAGAACACGCCGCATGCAGAGCATTTCATAAATCAATATTATTTTTCACACCCGTTACCAAAAGTTGCTCAGGGCTATATTTAAGCAAATGTTAGTTATAAGCACAACTGACTCAACTATATTTCCCGACAATATATTGTAATGCATAATAATAACTATTGATTTCCTTCCTTGACAAATGAGTTCACGTTGTAGATCATAACTATATACAAATATAATTGTGTACGGGTGATGGGGATGGGAGGAGGAGATACAGGAAAAGGATTCTACCTACCATAAGCACGTCGGTCAAACTAGCTCGCGCCTTGATCTCACTTTCGCACATCATGTTGAGGATCATATCGAGGTCATCGGACATATAGGTTTCCTGGCAAAGACATGAAATGAAAACTGTATAGCAACATACATCATACATCACAGATACCGTTATAAAGTTAAATACAACATTGCTTACTCGTGCCAGCAGTGTAATTGCTAATTGCATGTAACTAAAAGTAATTTTTAACCGATAGCGTTGGCATGGCGAATGTATCTATATGCTGATGGATGATTGGTATCTACAGTATGTATATTCTTCATAGAAAAACATATTTATTGTTGAAGATGAATGTAAAAGTGACTTAATTGCTTTTCGTGACACATTTGAGTAGGATTCGTTTAATAGATTCTTTGCTTTGTCATGACATTAACAAAATGGATAGATCTAAATTACTTAACTAAAGAAAATTAAAAAAACACGGAAAGCTTTATTAAATGATCGTTGGGAATTTTTCAGATCATATCATTTTAATATGTAGTCAATATAATATATTATTTATACACATAAAGTCAATATAATATATTATTTATACACATAAATTATTTCATTAAATAAATGCATGTAATTAAATAAATAAAGCAATATTTGCATGCAAAACAATTAATAGTAATTATAATATATTATATGTATTTGTAGATATTGTATATACTTGTAGTTGGTAAAATACGAAATATCTGATGTGCTTTCTGAATAACGATTAAAAATAATAGATAGTTTGTGAGAGAGACTAAACTAAACATATTGAATTTAAACCAATATTTAAGCAGTAGCAATAACTAAGTCTTCATAGACTTTGGGGTTGGGAAGGTTGGTGGGGGGGGGGGGGGCGGTGGGTGGAATAAACATTTACTGTATTGTGGATGTTTTGACATAAAAACATGTTTTAACTACCACCCCTTGGTCAAGTGACCTGACTTTAAAAATTAATCGTTTTAATAAATATTTTCCATGAATCATTGACACAAACAAGATATTGATTAATTGTGCGGAAAAAACTGAAGATATTATTTTCATGGTCTGGACTGGGCTCAATAGCCAATAAATATTGAAAAAACTTTTTTTTTTCGTAAAATACAATATACTCCCGAAAATAATTTATTACTTCGGCACGAAATTTGGTCAATAAGAATAATCTAGAAATATTATATAGCCTTTTATCTGTTACTTATCAGTGACCAACTAATTAAGTTTAAAATTTGAAATTATTATACTGATATCAAACTCCAATGCATGTGAAATGTTGTTCACGTGATTTGGACTGATCCAGTTACTCAGATCGATTTAGAACTTAACGATATCTGCATTATATTTTAATTTGGTATTAAATGGATACATTCTATTCAAATCATCAACATCACCACAAAACAAAAAAGAAGAACCAGAAATTATCAAAGCCAGTGGGCCAGTGAAGTGTTAATAAGGCCAGTATTCCAAAAATATTAACTAAATTGAGTATCGTATCAGTCCAGATTTGATATATTTAATCTAAAAATATACTGTCAGATTCAAATTTTAATACGCATAGTAAGTAAATCGCGAAAATATATTTTTGATTAATATAAATTTACCTGATTATCTAGTATAGTATGTAGTTAGGTTTAAACTAAAAAAACTGCTTATATATATTTTCATGGAGAAAACGTTTGGATAGTGTCCATGCAGGAGGTAAATAACGCCCTTCTATTAAAATATACTTCTTTGTGGCCAGATATCTGAGAATTTGTTAAAATATTGATGTAAATAATATAAAATAAGTTTTTTAATTTATAAATAATACATTTTCCATAAATTTGCTAAAAGTGCATTTCCTCGTAAAATAATAAAAAAAGATTTGAATTAGATTTTTTTGAATAATAGAGAAAACATTTCATGACATGTAAAAATAATGTTTTTCGAAAAATAAATATGAGAACAATGTAATTATTATGTCATGATGAAAATGATGAAGTAAATAATGTTGATATTAAAAAAACTACTAGATAATATATGATCATTGAGTTCAGAGCATCTCAATGGCTAATAAGAAGTTATTTTTCAACTTCAAAAATGGTTCATGTATTTTGGTCTGCGTGATGTAAAAGTATATTGTTGGTGGGGTCTAAAGTCCCGCACCATTATTTAGTCATATTTTCTTATATTTTTTAATATAAATATCAGTTGTTTATACGTGTTTTCTTTATGATCCGGCCTGTCTCTAATTATTCTTCTGCTTATTTGGATTTGACAGACTGTCTTTTAAATCCACTGGTTTGACTTGCCATCTGATCATTACAGGCATGTTTTACATAGAATACAAACTATATTTAGATTGTAAACATTTTTTGAAAATAATTTTGTAAGTTGACCTTTCTAGAGTTTTGTCATGAATGCTGGTTTTTCTTTTAAACGATCCTGATATTATTATGAAATTTTGTTTCTTATTTGACAGTCGTTTTGATAATTTCTGGTTCTTCTTTTTTATTTGTTTTGTGGTGGTGTTAAATAGAATGTGTTCATTTACTAGTATTACAATATACATAAAATACTAATACTAGGTATGTATATGTTAATATATGGTGTTATTTGACGGTATCATAATGATAGATAATAATAAACAAAACCGCTTTGTATTCGTATGATATTGGTTTTATTATGCAAACATCACATTTTGTGGGTTTAAATTAGAAAAATGAATTTTATTTATTGTCTCGGTGCAAAATTGCAAACTGATATATATATAAAGCGATGCATGAAAAAATATATAAAACAATATATTAAAAAGTATATTAACGCATAGGTGTTTATGTATGATAAGATTTATGACTATGCGTATGCTTCTTAAATATAATTATAATTTTTGTTTTTTGCAATAACAAAATAGAAAAGAGGGGAAGACATAGTGTTCTACAGGTTATCTTATATCTTTAGTCAGTAAAATAATGCTTTCTGTGATTTCTCCAGTTGAAATGTGTGATGATAAAGTATGGCTACAATTAAAACAGGTAACACGCGCAATCGTCGATGTCTATATAGATATTATTTGTAACTTACTTAACTGTGATTTCATTACATATAATAAGAATATGTTTCTGTTCAATAATTAAACATATTTTTTGTACAAAGATAATGTTATTCTAATTGCATCCTATTTTCCCCGCAAATATATGCAAAATAAAGCTTTTTTATATACAAATACATCCCTAATTTAAATGCCTTAATAAATTTTAGAACATCTATTGTATTGAATACAACCACATAAATTGTTACAGATATATAATTTCTGTTAAAATAAAGTGCTAAACTCAAAATCAGGATTAAAGATTAAGGAGATTATGAAAGTCTCTGATAGAAGACAAATAGTATATTTCAATGTCTTACCATTTTAAATTTATCTAAACAAAAGAAAGATATCTAACATGAATCAACAAATTAATTATAATGAAAATAAATATCTCTTGCCATATAGATAAGTTAACAATAATTAATGCAGACATTATAATACCAATACGCTATACTACACTCCATTGATGAAAACAATTTATCAATATAGCTAGTATTACCGAGAATAGAATGGATCGATTTTCTGCCTTCAATTTTAATCATCCATTATTATTTATACGACCGCGTCTAACTGTTTGTTAAGAACAGGCAATGCGAATGACTTGACTATTTAGCGAACAATAAAACTATCTATATTAATAAATACACAGACAGATCACAGAGACAAAAATAAATAGCTATAGATGGACAGAAGCGTCGAGTTTAATGATTTTTATAAGTGCCAACCATGCACATTAGAATCGATGGAGTATCACTTTTCCAACTTATTATTAATAGTCATAATATTATTAATATTAAATTATAATTGTGTCATTTTAATTACCATTATAACTACATTAAGTTTTTTATCCATTTATCTATTTATTCGACATTAATATTGCAGAACAAATAGCACATGAATATAGTGATGAATGAAAAGTAGTGTAAGAATTAAAAACCGTAGACAGATTAAGATAGAAAGGCTAAGATACCATGTGCTTTGCTATCAACTTCTCGGAAGAACGCATATTATTTCTTCGAGAAGACTTTAATTTTATCCTTTCAGCAAGAGAACTTGATGTCATTATTCCACTGAGTAAGGTATTCAACAAACAGTCAATCGAATAATCCCTTTTTCCAAGAAGACATTATAAAAGCAATTAAACACTTTTTAATCGGAAAGCAGTGGGTAAGATAACATTCTGACTGAACTACTAAGGATCAACAAGATTCAAGATTTGCTTTTTCTTATATAATATCAAATTTAATAATAAAAGAACAACGCCAGAATGGCTCGTAGCCCAAATAGTACAAGAAAATAGATGCCAGCTATAAAACTACAGAAGGATAATATTGATGATCATTGTAGCCAAGAATTTTTAACCGAATTCGTTCTAACATATACTTCCTCATAAGATCTAACCAGCATATAATCAAACCAGGAAGGAGCACCACACAACAGGTGATGGCTTTGGTTCATCATAAATGTATAGCCACTTTTATTGACTTCTTAAAAGCTTTTGACAGTGTGTCGATGTCAAAAACAATGGAAATCTAATAAGCGTATTGCATCCTAAACAAAATAATATGACTGATCATGACGCTATATAATAACTTAACAGCTCATGAAATGACTACTGAAAGAAATAGCACAAATTTTAAATTAATCACTGCAGGTGCACTTCAAGGAGACATTCATGCTTTTTCATATTTATAATGTATATCAATGGCAGAAAAAGAAAAAAGACAAAAGCCGGCTTCAGCATCCGGAAGCGAAAATAATCCAGAAACCCAACGCTACATATTACAGATATAAACTTTGCTGACGATGGAGGATGTCCAATGTTTACTTAAAGCCGACGAATACTATGCCTAATATCAGACCTCCGAATTTGAAGAGAAAGTTCATTCAAGTTGATTTTTATAGAAGGAGAGATCAAAGAAGTCAAATTCTTAATGTAAAGGATCTACATGGTAGAAGTATGTATAGATGTCTTGCCTTTGAAACGACTAACAAACCGTTCCACGATTAGCAGTTCACATGCTTCCATGTGACCAAACTGCGAATTTTCAAAAAGTAGATGAGAGAAACCTACTTTATGTCAAAGAAACATGGATGTTGGTGACAATGAAATTGGAGGTGAGATTAGACCAACCTCCTTCGCAGAATAAAATAAGTAAAATACTAAGACTCCATCAGGAACGATACACTCTACAATGGTCTGCCAGTATTTTAAAAAAATAAGGCAACTGAGCTTCATCGGTCACTACGTACACTAAGGCCCAATGAAGGTATAAGGACAATATATCATTATACCAACTTCAGTATATCAACAGTGAAACATTTCCGGAATATCCTAAGAACAGTTAAAGTCCGAAATGCCCGAAGAAAATTCAAACATACTCATGAATTGGTGTGATTATTTTTCTGCTTTATTTCTTTAAGCAAATATACTGACTTATGATGGTGGAGTTTATTTTTAATATAGTTTTTAATAATCTTCAAACTGAGTATTTTAAATATATTCATCGGAACGTGTATAGAACTAAATACTTTCTTTTTAATTTGTAATAATTGTATACATATTATATTAATTTAAACAGCTAAACGAAAATACACACGTACGCGAAAAATGTCGAAGTGGCTTTTTTGAAAGTTCTCAAATAAATTTCACAGTTATGATCCCAGGGATTGCATTACAATTTTTATCGTTTAGAAATAATGTGTTTAAAAAAAATAATGTTCTGTTAAGGCCTTATAATTTTGCGTACGCACACTTTGAGATCTGTTAGATCTTTTACATCTGTTAATGAATCGGACGTCATGATAAACATTTTGAGAACACCAAAAGTCGCCATAGTATTAATGGTGATAGACACAGAACGTAAAATATCAAATTTATCAATTTTATTGAAAATGATGTATCGGAATTGTACTTATAATATCTAAATATTACTGCGTTATTTTTGTTAATATATATATTTGGTTGATACATAGATAAAATGATTAATATATTTATCAATTATATTAAATAGAATACTATTCACAAGGTCAGAGCACATATATTAATTTTATAATATTATAAGTTATTTCAATAACAAATTATATAAACACACACAAAATTAGTCACATAATAAGATTATAATATGGATATGCAAATTGGTTGAGATCAATCAATGACTCATTAAAATCGACTTGAGTCTAACACTGCTTTAGATGCATTTATATTATCAACATTTATTCTATATAAATAAGTGACCCAATTCTAGATATATTCAGAAAGTCACTAATGTTTGTCTATCATAATGTAGATTTTGACTAACAAAAATATAATTTCCAAAATAATCCTTGTAACCTAACTGATCTAAAAGTGTATAATATACACTAAAAGCAGTTTGAATCCATTCTATGACCTTAATATAATATGCCTAATTAGAGTACGCTCCTGATGCTTACTAACCCTGAAATACTGTGCCGCTGTAATCAGTGATGGATACCGTGACAGTCAGTACCTGAACAATGGAGTACAATCGACATTACTCCAATTCAGTCAGTTAGTTCCAAGCGGCAGACTACTGAGTTAACAGTCGACTGCTATTAGCGATATTAACTTATATTATCTGGTTTAAAATGTTGACGGGTACAACTAACTTTCATTACTTGAGCTTAAAATGAAGCGGATACGGAGTGAACACATTAAAGAGATATATATTCTGCTCAGTATTTTGTTTAATCTGTATAACAAAAAGAAATAGAAGGAATACAATAAACGTGTTTACTCTAGTTAATAAATGTTTCAATAATAAACTATTTTTGTTTATTATCATCTTAAAATGAAGTGTTACAACACGATTCAATTTTGCATTTAATTGAACTTAATAACTGAACACCAAAACAAAACATTTCTGAAATAATTGGCGATAGAATTTCTATATAAATCTAGCTTTTGATAACAATTAAATTTATGAAAATAAAATTATGTCTATCATAAAACATAACAAATTGGTATTTTCATTTTGATTATGCTTTGATATCACTTCATATTATATATTCATATACCAATTTAAAAAAATAGTATTTCCACAATGATGGGTTAAACTGATATACTTACAGATGTTTTGTATTCTGACGCTGTGGTTAATGTCATCCCAAGAGAATATAGTAGGCTCTGAAAATAAAGTAAATCAGATAATGATATTTTACAGATGCTAACAATATTTTGTGCAGTAGTGACATAACTTCTGCATAAACTGTTATGTTATATATTATATTACAATAACAAAAAAATCAAATATAGCTAACTTGTTAAAAATATAGTTAACTTCAATTGTATGCAGAAAATAAATGTTATCTGATTTTATAATGTTTATATGATTATACAGCTGTTATTTTACCACATTTCTATGACTAATATGAGGTGTACAGTATGCACTTTACTTTATCAGTAACTCCTTTTATATAATGTTAAATAGGCCGTACACATTGTTTTAGTGAAGCACATAGTTGGCTAGAGTCCAAAAAAACGTATAAGTCGATTTTTTCAAAATTAAGGATTTTGTGTTTATACTAATTTTTAAAGTTTAATTTTCGATTGCTAGATTGACTGTAGACGACTAGAATCATCCCCTACTTCGCTATTCAGAGCAACTGAATAAAAACAATGACGAACATCTAAAACCACCAATTAAAAAAAGGTATTTGTATTATAGTCGCTATATTTAACATTAAAGTCATATATAGAAACAATGCAATGTTAGATTGCACATGTTTAAAAATGTCAACATTTTCCCTTAATAAATATGATAAAAAAAAAAAGTTGAAGCCAAAAACGATAATAATTTGATAAAAACTAAATCAAATCTTGTGTGTGCCTTTTATCAGTTTTGATAAAGTATTTAAATAATATTCATTTTAGTTGATATGAATAACAGTTCATAACCACGGGTGGCATTTAAAAAAAATTATAGCCAAGCTAAGTTAAGTTTAATCTAATAAATGCTTACAATCAAAATCTTAATATAATATTTATAGTTCTCTGTGATGCACTTCCTGTTTTTATCACAATTATTATAAACAATATTAACTAAAGTGTTTGGCTTCTCAGTCTTGTAACTAAAATAAATTAGACGAAATTAAGGCAGGTATGCCTTGCATAGCGGCAACACATCATCGGATCACTTAGGAACCTTTTTAGAGCATGACCATTCAGCTCATTTCACTCACTCGAGGATATTATGAGAGCGCTAAATCGAATTGTTACTGGAAGTACGAGTTTATAGTAAAGTATAAAAACAAGGAAATGAATGAGAACAGTGACGTTTATGTTCAAGAATAGTGTTATAGATACCACTTCGTTACAGGTATAAAAAAAGTGGACAGGTATGCAAACCTATGTTAAGAAAACATGTTGTCGAAATGCTTATCAGTTTAATTTAACAAAACAATAAATACGGAATTTTTTGTATTAAAAAATATTCCATTTCTGTGTTAATCTTCGAAAAATTATATATTTTCAAAGAGTATATAAAATTATATATTTTAAAGAGTTAACTAAGAGTTATTTAAAAGTTAGCGTCATATCATTATCTTAGTGAAAACCGAAAATTAAGGCTGGTTCGCCATTTTTGTTATTAAAGATCTCAATACTAGACGGACATATTTAAATACTGTTTGTGATGTACAAGCGACGCACTATACTGATAAGCTACTTCAGCAGACCAAGCATTTATTTACTGAAATAATATACCACTCAAAATGCCGAATAACACTACTGATTCCTCAAAGGAGCACTATATATATATATATTTATTTTACAAATATACCCAAATAAATAAGTTAATACGACACATTATCATGAACTGTGGTTCACGACATTAGATGGCGTCAGACAAGCAGGCTGGTTTACCTTTTTCAGTAATATGAAATCCATTTACTTTAAGGAGCAATGTATTTAATCTTGGTGTATTTTATCAGTTCAATCTCTTTTTTCCATAACTACATGTTCAGATACTAGTGTGCATGTGTAACTAGTGTATTTATATATATATAATATAAAAGCAATTTGGTCAATAAAATTGACGATTACACAGCACAACACAGTCACAAGTACTAAGTAAGTATAAGCCGATTCAATTTATATTTCCGGTTTTAAGGTAACTTATTTTGTAATAAAATGATTTTGAATAAAAAAAATATTAAAAAAATTATAAAGTATTATACCAAATATGTAGCAAAACCTACGTCTCTATTTTTGAGTATCTGTAGCACTTAATATTTGTTATGTTTGTATTTTTCTGCTCTTCTTTTACGCATCAACGACTGATATGTATCAATTATTTATGGTGAAACGAAAATAAAATTCGAGAGAAAATGTTCGTGACATATAAACACGATTACAAATATCAGGTTAAATACAGTTATATAAAATAAAACTAGTTCAATCAACGCTAGCAATTTAACACTGTATAGCAGTTAGCAATATCGCTAGTAAAAATGAATGCCAAAACGATGTATTTTAAGTGATAACCTCCAGTGGCACCAGTATGTGGACATAACCCAGCTCGAAACGGACAGAAATGGTATCACATATCTATGGAAATATGTTTACTATAACACAATTGTAGTTACATAGGGAACTAAGTTTTTATCTTTATTATGACGGAAAATATAACTGCAGCAGAATAAACTGAGCGGGATACCTAATGGAGTGTAAGGATAAAGGGGAAAATTATGGTTATTTTCAAACAATTCAGTATCAAACATGAAACTGCTGGTGAAAATATGAAAATATTCCTTACTTATTAAACAAACAATATATTGTATATATATATTTATATAAGTCATCATAAAAAGATCTTCCTTTCATTAAAATAAATCAGAATTCATTTCTGTGATTTGTATATCAATTGTTAAAGATGCATCTAACAATATTTTTATTTAGATTGTTGTATTCAACTGATAACTACATCGTATATATTTAGATTGTTGAAGTCAACTGATAACTACATTGCATAGATTTAGATTGTTGAAGTCAACTGATAACTACACTGCATAGATTTAGATCGTTGTAGTCAACTGATAACTACATTGCATAGATTTAGATCGTTGTAGTCAACTGATAACTA
>JAUZND010024228.1:0-12510 GCA_034780555.1 Coelogynopora nodosa | reverse complement strand
TGTAGTCAACTGATAACTACATTGCATAGATTTAGATCGTTGTAGTCAACTGATAACTACATTGCATAGATTTAGATTGTTGTAGTCAACTGATAACTACATTGCATAGATTTAGATCGTTGTAGTCAGCCGATAACTTGATTGCATAGAACATCTGTTTATATCATTGTGATTCATTAGTTTCATCGCAAGAGGGTGTAATCCAAAAGTTTTTTTTTAATAATAGACTCACTATTAATCTTTTGTAAACTTCGACAAAGTATGTATTACAAGTTGTCAGTTTGTCATTATAAAGTAAAATATTTAATTGATAACCAGCTGATACTACTATTTAAAAGTCCATTTGAAACTTTAAGGCATTAATATAAAAATAAGCAAATTGTCAAAAGTTACATCTTAAATAAAACGGAATGTTTTTATTACTTATAAACTTTTCAGTTAATGTAAAGCATTTTATTTAATGCTATTTAGAATTAATATCTTTGAACAAAAGCTATTTATTACACACTTTTCTAGTTCTGACGATGGAAATAACAATAATACAATGATATAATTGCTACATTGTACAGTATGTTGTATCGATGTTACAACACTAATTTTAACAAAAGATCTAACAATGTAATATTGTTTAAAATTTAAAAAAATCTAAACTGAATTCAAATTTTTACTTTTATTGCCACACAATTATCACACAACATTATTCCCAATATAAACATCCCTATGTATGTAAGTGTCAATGCAAAACATATTATTTTCAGATATTTTCAATACGATAACTTCCTGTTTTGAAAAAGATGGTTTTGACAGTATCTGGCAAAAACAAAAAACTGCATGCTTTTTTAGTGAAAAAAGTACTATATTACAGAAAACTATTTACAATTTAATTGAATGAAACGTCGCTTGAATACATTGACACAGTGTCGTTGTTATCCCCATATCTTAATATAATACTGACTGTAGGGTCTATATTTATTAGCTAATAGACAATACTTAAGTTGTTTAGGGACAACAATGTTGGTGTTTCACGCCTGTTAAGTAAACCAACTATACATTATTATATCACTCGAAAAAGTAACTTTATTGACCCGCTTATAAATATGTATTCGCATTGACATGCACATTCAGTCAGTGAAGAAATGATCGATTGACAATTATTACTGATAAAGTTTAAAATAATAAATTCTAAACACGGATGTAATTAAAATAAAACTTTGAAATTTAGGAAGTTTCTCGAGTTGTTTTTTCACAGCGGTTCTTTACGTGTTTAACAATTGCATTAATATCGAGTTCCGTAATTCCGTTTCAAATTATTTTATTGATTTCTTTCCCGCATGATATCGGTTAATATAAGTTTTTACATATTTTCTGAAGCTATTTTTCGCTTAAATAATTACAATTTTTTATAACAGTTATATATATATATATATATATATATATTGTATATATATTGTCGTGAAATAAACAAAAACTAATCAAACAAAACCGGAGAATTAAATCAAATGGAAAACCGTTTACGAAACACTTTTAATATTAAAATGTATAAAATATAGTGAAAGTATCGAATCAATTTACAGAGTGTAGAAAAAACGTCATGCGATAAAAAATGCAATGAAGTTGATAAACCAACAACTTATTCTAATATGTTAAGTATTATTTAATATTAATAAAATAAACTTGTTATTAAATATTTTCTATGCGAAACTCTAAACAAAATAGTATGGGATTATTAAATAGCAGAACAGTTTTAAAAAATTCACAAAAAACGCAAGATGCCACACATGAATAAACTATTTTAAATTAAACAATTATTCTTAACAATAACAAACAATGTTTCGCACACAGAACGTTTTAGCTATATTTATGTGACGTTTTTATAATAATGCTATATCATATGTATCCCCTACATATTTACTACTTTTATGCAAACAAAAAGTCTCTAAAACAAAACTCTTCACATCCTATCCAAACATGTTATAGTATATTAATAGAAAATAGAAGGGGACACATCGATACGGGTAATAGAATACCCGACGTGCAAGACAATGGTCAACTCTGCTCACTATCCACCCAAACGGACCTTGACAAAATCCTCCTGGTCGAGAAGGTTGAGATCAGTGACGGCTGCCTCAGGAGGCAGATAGAAAGGGTCGTTAGGGAAGCTGTGAAAGACGTCGAAGGATACTCGGCCAGATCGATGGAGCAGGAAGGTGTAGGGCGTCACGAGAAAGTGGGTCACCTCGGACTTGGTTCTGTCTATACATGGTTGGTTGATGGGAGAAGGGAGACATTTAATGTTATGTAATAGAGTAATAATGTTGGCTAAATTTAAAGTTGAAAACATTGGACAAATTCTAGAACAAAAACAATCTAGGTAGACAATTAAAGCATAGTTTAAACAGTTCCAAATGTACCATGTGTGAGGTTTGATATCAGTTGAATTTAGTTGGTTAATATTAACATAACTTTTAATTTTGATAAAAGTTCATTTGTGAAACTATATTATAAATTTAAATAAAGTAATTAGAATGAGATATATTATTTCTTAATTAATTCATATCACATATAAATCATTCTAGGTCACCATAGGACGTGATTGCACATAAAAATACATAGTAAAGAATATAACTAAACAAATGAATAATAATCCAACAAGGAAATAAATATTTTTATCATATTGGTACATATACTTATAATTATTAGACACAATGGCAAGACTGCTACAGTACAATAAGCTATAATGGAGTTTCTGCTCATTTTTATACTAGGAGCTAAAACATATTCAATGTAATAATATAATAACATATATACAATTTCACTAAAAGGAAATTAAGAAATGGAAATCTCTAAGGAATGAAAGCACCTATACCAAACAATAATTAAACGTTTTGTATTTTGTTTTATTTTTATGAAACAAAAGGCTTAACTGACATAATAGTTCACGTTAAGTATAATCGGTGCAACCTAGATAATTCTAACTGAGGACATCATTGCATGAAACATTCATTTGAAAATAATACACTACGGATTAGAAATATAGATTATTAGATGTTCTACAATTATATAGGTACGCTATCAACTATATTTTGACATACATAATATAAATCTAATATATCTCTAGAATAATCTATAAATAATACGTATAGTCAACACATTAAAAGAACTTATTACTATGAGATAAGAAAAGGTTATGATATCATATATTATTCTGCAACGTCGTTTCCCATATATTATGCATGCGCAAATATATCATGTTGCAAAGAAATAAGATAATGGGGGTAGCCTATATCACAATATACAGTCTTTTGGTATGTATAGTTATTTATTATACCATGGGGTATTGCACTCAAACCATGCCGCCCATATTTCACGGAGATGCACTATACCCCCGAGAGTATTCTGCAAATTTATTGATTATAAAAATTATAATATGTATAAGTACCTGCCAGTAAATAATAACCTCCATAATAGACTATGTGAATTTAAGATTGTTATTTATTATACAGTGCAGTGCGCAAGTGCAAAGGTTTTTGAAGTGAAATATTCATAAATATATACAATAAAAATATTATATAAAAAATAGTCTTTTACTGATATTATTAAATACATAATGTTATGTTACAAAATAAAATTTAAAAAATACAACATAATATGATATTATCTAAAATCATATACACTTTAAGCAGAAGCAAAACATTGGCAATTTACCTTCATTATAATTTATAAGAAAACAAAACCTAACGATAATGAAGTGAGGTATTTTATACGTTCGTAATAAAAAAATTATATACCTTTAACGAAACAGAAATAACGAATCCTCTAATATGGTACTAATCACGTTATTTTATTAAATTGTTGTAGGGGTTGTTGTACTATTTATAAAAGAGGACATCTAATTAGAGTAGAAATTATTAGATTAACTTTGTCAATGTTTTTTCAAAGTTAAAAACACCTTAAATAAACAAAGGATAAAAAATTGATTCGATTTTAAAGTTGTATCAATTCACTTTCAAAATATTTTATTAGACAATCTAAAACACTTTTCGCTACAACGAACAGTCTAGCTTAAAAATCCCATGCATTACAAGTTTATTAATACTTAATTAAATAAAAGCACAGAAACTATAAGCTGACTAGAAAAGGAACACACTCAGTCAAACGATAATACCAAGGGGATTGATTGAGCTTTTTAAACACCGCCATAATTCAGATCTCTCCTGATAGATGCACTCACACACACACAAAGCCAACTCAATTTCTTGCTAAACCTTTTTCGTCAAATCGCACTTATGCCACAGATTCTATATTTAAATCACAAATGTCCAAATCCACTTTAATTTCCATATTTCGATCGTCTGAAACTAAATTATGTGTCTCTACATCACAACCACCCCCTCGCAGGTTTATGCGGCAGACAATATTAAACATATATAACGACTGACACCTGAATGAGAAAAGAGGGAAATATAAAAATAAACTTAGGGAGAGTTTGGACTTCGTATACAATTATATCGCATGTCGGAAGATAGTTGAGAATTCTTTATTTAATTTTCAGTAAATTGTTCTATATTATATCATAATAAGATAGGATGCATAAACGAATTATATATATTTAGAAATATGGAGGAGAAACATTTTTAAGAGTTCAAAAGTAATATCAAAATAGACTTTAAGCTGTTTGTTTATTTGTTTGTCTGAAACTTCAATTTCATACGGATCAACTGATCAACACAACTCATAATGTACGAAGAACACATAAAACTGATGCAAAGGATTTGAATAATTAGAAGCGGAAAAATCAGAGGAAAAAATTAATTATAGAGAATAAAGTCATGATGCGCATTGATAGACAGATTTAAAATGTTATAAAAATAGGAATTGACAGTATAATTAAATTGTTACAAATACAGTCGACATGAAAAGTTGTATCGTTTGATTTAGTTAGGTTTCTATTTTCTAGCCACATTAAGATCACTATATAATCAGAGAACAACACATACATTATGTCATATTTCATTGAAGAAATTATTATAGTAACTTGAATTTGTAAATAATAACAAAAACAAAAGTGATGGGATTTTCTAATTTTTAATTAAAAATAATTTATGACGATTGTAATAAAACTGTAGCGTTATTTACCGTATTATAATCAAAATAAGACTATTAAAATACAATATAAACATTTCTTACATGATGAGTTGAAAGTAATAATTACATTTAATTATTGGGAGAAATGTGTAAAACTTTATTCCGGTATTAAATTGTACAGATTATCTAGGCGGCAACTATACATGAAATATTAATAATTTTCCCATTAAACACTAATTATGACTATCGTTATAAATTGAATGGAATAAACTACACTTTATTAAATACAAATTTATGTTTTTTAAACGATATACTAATAAGTCTTCCAATATATATATATTTTTAAATTTTAATAAATAAAATACTAATATCCTATAATTTTAAACAGATTTAAAGAAATATTATAATTAATTAATTTTAAAATAATAATTTTTTAATTAAATTAATTATTTTAAAATTTATTTTTAATAAAATAAAATAATCCATTTTTAATGAAAAAATAAAAATATCCATAGGAATGATAGTTAGTAGATTGTACTATTTGCTTTGATTTCGTATATATTTTTCATAACGTTTTCTAACGAATGAAGTAGCATCGTTTTAGATCGTAATTCAAGGTATGCATTTAAAACTACTGTTTAAAGAAAAATGTTGAATTACAAAAAATCTAATATTGATTTCACTTAATACTAAGTAAGTAAATAAAGTTTCATAGTAAGATTCAGTTTACAGGATACACATTAAAAGTACGATATAATTATTTTAAAATAAAACAATCAAAGTTATGCTATAGTCAAACAAAATTATCAGATTACCTTCGTTTGATTTAAATTCTTTAATAATTCACACATTTTCAGGTTTATTCGATGTGTAAACACAAAGACAGTCGATTTCGGCATCTCAATAATTACTATTATTAAAATAGAATAAGAGACAACAGCTGAAATATTGTTGTTTTGATAGAAACTTCTGTGAAAATCGTTTTTTTGATAAAACATTGACAAATCATACGTCATGCCGCTGTATCATATTTTTCACCCGACATATTAACAACCTATATTATCATAGGTATTATAATATAATCAGTTGTTGCCAACTGGCATAATTTTCACTTACATTTGCAGATTTTAATTATTTGGTATTACATATTTATACAAAATAATAATTAAAATGAATTGTACAGAAATGGATAATTTTACATTTTTTATTATACATTAAATAAAATAACTTATATCAAAAAGTTTAGTCATTAATAGGATACATTGCAATTACAATTTAATTGCAGCGAAAAGTTTTCATAATGTCTACTTTTACATGGCATATTGATCCAAATACTCGATATGATTCTCAATGTCCGATTCCATCTAATAAATGTATTTTGAAAACCATTGCCACAATACCTGGAAGCGTGAGGTCGTGAAGAGTTTCACAAGCCGTGCATAAGAGGCTCCATATTTCCGGTTCGGTCAGTGGACCACTGCGAACCTCCAGTACCTCTACCAGTCGAACGGTTGAATTTCCACTGGGCATTGCTGCTGCCGCTGCTGCTGCCAGGTACCACGGGTTCGATTGGTTGGCTAAGCAGACTGCAGACTGACAATCAATATCAATCAATATGAATCAACAATTGAAGCCATTGTCAGAAAATGTAGAATCTAAAGTTAAAAGACACATGTTGCATTAATTATATTATAAAATATCTTAACTACTGTTTTATATATAGCTATCGTGGTGTATTATAAGCTTAAATAAAATAAACGTATATGTATGTAGCATATAAAGTAAGTCAAACAAAATTATTTACTCAGCGAAGTTAGCAAAGTAGGTATATAAAAAATACGTATAAAACTCTAAAGAAATTATCGCTATGTTGAACAACTTTTACGTTTAAATATTTGAAAGTACATCCTTTGAGATATAAAACTGCACAACTATATCCAACGCAAAATAAATAATATAATAATAATTCAGTATAAAAGATTTTTTGATACATATATCTTCTATATATTTATGTAAAAACTCGTTTCATGATATATTATAATCTACTCTTTTATGAAAGTGTATTAAAAAAGTATAATATCTAATTTTTAAAGAAATGTACATTTTGCTTCAAAAAATAATATAGTTTATTGTATAACAAAAATTGACTTGTATTACATAAAAAGATGTATAAACAAAATGTCAACAACTAAACAAGTTATTAAGTTCATTATATAAACGTTTGTAAAATAAACAATGATTAGATGAATATACACTTGAAAGTATAAGGAAATATAAAGTAGAAAAATAAGGAAGAAAAATGAAAATGAACATGATAGAGTGAAGTTAAGTTTACAGCAATTGTTTCAAGTATAATTCAAATGAACAGTCATAGTAAAACTTTTATGAATTTTGTATGTTTATTGAAAACATATATTAAAATTAACTATTATTAATATTATCATTAGTATTTTCTAAAATTATACAGGATATAGCAGCACTTTTGCAATAGAATAACTAACATAACCTAAAGTATAATAATGACTGTATTTTATAATAATCTATGCGATTTTTTTTAAATTAAAAAGCACTTTTAAATATTTTATACCGATTTTTAAATTATCTTTTGCGAATGCAATATTAGGCCTAAAAGTATTTCAATTTGGTTACTTTTAGGACATGCCATACAATTAAACCCCACATAAGAAAATATAGTTGTGTCAAGTCTGTAGATCGTGGTAGCTAGTCCATTGGACAACATCCAATCAGTTACAGACAATCCTGCCAAAGAGCGGTGGGGCACCATTTTGTTGTAAATAAACATTTCTGTTCTGTAATCCATACCAGAAATCATTCCGCAGAATTGCTAAATGGCGTTCTCGTGTTTCTGTACCGTCGAAGAACCCGAGACCAGTGATCCGATGTAATGATATGACGGTCCAACATACTATGATTTAAGATATATTAACTTATGGTGTTATATCGGTTCTCTAAATACTAATAAATAAACGTAATTGTAACAATGATGCACCCATTTAGCTTAAATGATGCTCGTTAGACCACAACATTTTATAAAAAACGTATCATATTTAGCAACTATTTCCAAGAATTAATAAGCACATTTTACACTCATATTAAAAAATCTGGCGTGACTTTGAGTCACCCTGAATATTAACTATATGAATAAAAGCACATCATTATAATAATAAAATAATTCAAGTCAAAAACAGTAATATATCAATTCAAAAATGTAAAGATATAATAAATATACATACATTATAATATACAAATAATAATGCAGGGTGGTAATTGTTTTGAGTAGAGTATTTTTTTAAATAATTTAATCTATAAATAAATCAAATATATTATAGTTCAGTATATTATAGGTGCTCTGAAAATATATCTAGAAAATGGAGAAATTGCCAGGCTACATATTTTTATAAATATAATGAATGGCAAAAGCATTTATATAGCAGAAAATATTCATCAGACACACAAAGTGCCAATTCGGTTCCATAAAGTATACTGTGTCAGATCACCATTCACTAAAGTACAACCACACAAAAATAGGTTCACACACCACTCATTGCAAAATTAACACACAAATATACGAATATACATTTCATAGTGTAAATATTAATTTTTAATAGATATTGGTACAATAATAATATTCAATTATATTAAATACAATTTGTATTAATATGTGAAAAAAAATAGAATTATTAAACGATTCATTTATTTATTATTGAAAGTAGATGGTTTTTTTGGAAAATTCTACAATAGAGTGTAGAGACAGCTACAGTACTATAACCCTGGAAACAATTAACCGATACACCCTTTTTTCAGGTAATTTTTTTTTATTATTTGCAAATTTTTTTAATGAGCAACTTTTAAATTTAATAATTAAGTAAAAACAATAAAATATCAATGTTTTTTATCCTTCAATAAGAGAGAAACTGTGTACTGAGAGCTGGGTACTGCTGGGTGTCTAGCACACTGCCGCATGGATGTCCCCATGTTAAATCAATAGATTGATTACGTCATCAACCTCCAATTCTTTCACATTACAGTTAATGATGGAGTGAATAGCACTGTTAAAGTATGAGTTAAAGTTAAAGTATGGAATTTATAAAGGACAACATTCATCATGAGTAAATTTGTAGTAATTACTACAGAAACCTTATTATTAGTCATTTATAATAAATATTAACATGTATCAATGCAATTAATAACCTGTAGAAATAATTATAAAACATATAGTAATCTGTATAATATAAAGACTTTATTGAATTTTAAAAAATAGAATAACTTCAATATTTCACATTAAAGTGTTTGTTTGCCTTAAATTATTTTACCAAATGCCTAATATCATTATTTTATTAAAATATTCATTAAATTTAATAATTTTACATACATTATTTATAATTATTATTAATTAGGTTTTAAGATAATTAAAGTCAATAAAATAATGAAATATGTATATGGTTAATAATATTAATAAAATACAAGCAATCTTTGTCGTTAATTATAAATGTAATGGATAATATATAATAATAGATTAATTCTAGTAGATGATAGAATGTATTCTGTATTGATAAATTTATCTATATTCAATTGGATTTAGAGTAAGTGTTTAACAAGTTGCAATTTACTTAAATTTATATTTTTAGTTGATATATGGAATAATTTGCAATTATAAATTTGCCACTCAATGACAAAAACTACTAATTTGCTGTGTGCTTTATTACAAAACGAATGTATGTGTAATTTATGTTATGCATAGAGAAAATTTCAGTTAATTGAAGGGTTACAAATATTATATAAATATGTGACTCATTTATACAGGTTAGTTTAGAATAGTAATATATTTTAATATGTTTAATATATTTTAATCAATATATTAATTGATTATTTTTAATTGTATAACTTTAAAACATTGGAAATGCTATTTTTCCAATTTAATCATATAATTTTGCTGCTTATCACTCTGATAAAATACAGCCATTAAATATGTCAACTTTGTCAACCTTCATCATTGTTTAGTGACCCCTTTCACTTCTTTAATGTAAATTTCATTTGTTATATCTGTTATCTTTTAAAAATCTAGTCTGTCCCCAGTTATACTTCTGTTTTTTGGATTTGGTTGACTGTTATCGAAATCCATAGGTTTTACTTGCCATATTATCACTCCAAGCCTGTTTTACATAGTGTACAAGTTATATTTTTATTTGTTATTTAAATTAATATTTATGGTTTGATGATAACACATTCCTTTTATTTAAAATTTCTGGAGTTTGGTGCTGAATAGTTTGTTCTTTAGATCATTTTGATATAATTATAGTATTATGTTTATTATTTGACAATCACTTTGATAATAATTTTTGGTCTCTTCTCTATTTTATTTTTTTTTGATTTGTGATGATGTTGAGGAATAAAATAAAATTTGATAATCTATTATTTGTTTATGTAAGAATATAAGTACCAATATGTAACAAATTCCAATAAAAAGTATACCTATAAATATAATTTTTTTAGAATACATCAGAGATGGGATACACATAGGAAAACTCAAAGATTGAATAATCCAATCAAATCAGAGACCAAATAGTAAAAAATAGTATAATCTGATTAATAAATTTAATAATTGTGCCAACCATTATTTCAAAAATGGCAAATCAGTAAGTGTTTTAGTAATTGTTAACCAGAAATTATTAATTTATTGTAAATATATTTTTTGGCATCAAAAAGTTGATGTAAAAAAATTGTTTTAAAAATATTGTTTAAACGGGATTAAAATGTTCACTAGAGATGCAATTGATATATATGTAAAATCATATTTAAATTATAATAAAAATTAATTGAATTTATCTTTACTTATAGAATATAATAAATATATGTACCTTTCTTAAAATAAATAATTGGCTAGTTACTATATTTTAATGTTACTAAGTCTTTCTATAATTTTGATTTACTGTTAATTAAGAAAATGTGGAATAATTTTCTAATTATAATTAATAAGCTTGAACAATAATAACATCATTAACAGAAGGAAAGAGTCAATACTATTTTTGTGATTTTTATTACATTCTTCTTTACAAATCTTTATATAAAATTGTGATATTTTGTGGATTTCAAACTTGTGTCATTAATGAGGATTGTCCACAAAGAAATAGAATTTAAAAAATTAGTATTCACCCATGTATCTTGTTAATGACAATATATTATATTGGGATAATAATAGATTATAACAAAAAATAAAATTAATAACATTCATGGTAATACCATATATTAGACTGTTACAGTATATTTTTATATTTAAATTGCATACATTAAAAATTTGTTTTATTTTATTGAATAACCATTATTAATAGGGAGATAATAAGTTTAAGCATTGTATTAACTCCCTATCACCTATTGCCTTCTTCAACCAAGTATGAAAGAATATGAGCAAATAAACACTATAAAAGAAGAGAACACACATAAACATTAAACAATAGTAGATACAAGATAACAAAAAAAATATATATAAAACTTGTATTAAGAAAGCTAGTTTTAGGAGGCAATCTCAGAGCTCAATAAATATATGGAAATTACAATATTTGAGTGTTATAACTGTTGTTTAGATTTTTGTGTACCATTTTTTATGTAATATTAAATGGTCGACTAGGATAGAAAAAAAATATTCTACTGTAGTACTTCATCTATTTTAAAGTGAAAAATTGTCTTTAAGTTTGAATTTATTTAAGCTGAATCATCTTACTTATAGAGATAAGTTGGAATTTTGAGCATATAATGTTAGGGATTATAATTTAGGAACTTAATCATAATCTGAGCAGCAAACCATAACCAAAGCAGATTTTAACTTTATTGCTAAGTCAATATCCCTTATAAACTTCATCTATGTTTGTGTATTTTAAATAAATTAAAGTTTATTTATCTTAATTTATTTCTCTAGAGTATAATTTTTACTAATTAACTTATGTAAAACGTATTCTGGGTATATATAATATTCTTTATTCTCACTAACTCTTTTCAAATTTTTTTTGTTATCCAACTGGACAAGGTAGACCTTTTTTCTGTTCATCTAGTAGAATACCTTTTTGTTATAGATATGTTGCTGTAAAATTGTTATTAGTATCATGAAAAACCATGAATGTCATTTAGATCTAGTGTTGAACTAAACATGCCTATAAAAGGTTCACTGTATTATCCAAAAATGTAAGTAATTCAGTAAAAAGTTTTTTTTTTATTATAAATACCACATCACTCACTAATTACAAAAATCCAGTACTTAGTCAGATATTAACCCTTTAAACCCGGATGGGACGAACGCTGTCCCAAGATACAACCGTTTATGCCCGCCGGATGAGACGAACGCTGTCCCAAGGTGGTTATATATATTAAGATGCAAATTTTTTCACACCAAACCTATTAAAATGCATCACT
>JAUZND010024217.1:14451-24538 GCA_034780555.1 Coelogynopora nodosa | reverse complement strand
TTCATTTTCATTTTCATTTTCATTTTCATTTTCATTTTCATTTTCATTTTCATTTTCATTTTCATTTTCATTTTCATCTTCATTTTCATCTTCATTTTCATTTTCATTTTCATTTTCATTTTCATTTTCATTTTTCCTGCATGAAATTGTGTCATTTTTATAATCAACTCTGCAATTGTTGGTTAAAATGTAATCTTTAGCTTCTTGTTTTGCATCAAAGTAATAATCGTACTCTGAATTTTTATAAATATCTAGAAAATTTAAAATTTAATATTTTAAAATTTAAAATTTAAATTACCCGAATTGTACAATGAAAATCCAGGAAATCCAATCAATTGCGAAGTCAATTGTAGTTTGGACATTTGTCGAGATTTGTATTTTTGTTTGCACCGATCTTCTGCTTCACTGTCTGTCATTAACAGATTTTAAAGAATTTTTATAAATTTATGTAATTATTATATTGTTACCCACTAAAACATCATGTGTATCTATTACTCCCTCGTGTCCTTTGCAGTCTGATGTCCAAAATAACAAAAAATCACCATTAAAATCATCCATAGAATAATCTGCACTTATTGTAATTGGGGAGCTCATGGATCCAACAGAATCGTACACTTTACCACAAAAAGGTAGACCAGTCTGTCCATTTATAATGATAACCTTTAATAATTAAAAAAATAATAATAATATTTTAACATTAAAATAAAATTTGACGCTTCAAAAATTTAAATGGTTTTACCATGGTTCAAAATGAACTTGTATGATAATTTTGGAAATAAAAATACTTTTTAACGATTAATTTGAAAACTAAAAATAACACCTTCCCAGTTTTTTACAACAAGTTTTAGTTTGATGAAACAAACGTATTTTCAAAGTTTTGACTTGATTGAAGTAATAATCAAAAATAATTTTTTTCAAAGTGATTAGTAATTTAGTTGCCCATCATTATTTCCTATTTCTTAAACCAACGACTGTTATGTTTGGTTTATTAGATTAATTTTTATAAAGTTTTTAACCAAAATAAAATATCTACATTTTTTGCGATTCGTTTGGGGTATATATCAATTAAATTGAAAAAATTTAGAGATATCTTGATACAAGATTTTACAATCAAAACTTTTGACATAAAATTAATTTATTAGTATAAAATTTTGCATTATTTAAAAAAAATAATCTTTAAAAAATTACTTCGCCGTTAAAATATATCGGGTAACCTGGACCATGCATAAATTTGACCGCAAAATCGAGATAATTGTCGTTATTATAATAAAGGGGAGAAGGTATTCTAAATAAAAAAAATTAAAAAATTAAAAAATTAAAAAAACTTTCATATAATTTACGCATATGTTTCGTGATTTTCAAATTCATATTTCCAAATGACACTAAAATCTATTCCACTTAGAGCCACCACTTGATTTGAGAATGAACTAAAAACAATATCGAGAATTTCGTCATCGTTAACATGACAAATGATGGGTGGATTTGTTAATCCTTTTTCATTAGGCTTGTAAATAAAATGGAACTAGAATTAATAAATTAAAAAAATAATAATAATTATTATAACTTCATTATTCTGACTAATCAAATCTTCCAGGGTAATATAATACAGTGAACCGTCAATTGTTTCTCCTCCGTTTCCTAAAAAGAGTTAAAATATGAAAATATTTAAAAAAATAAAAACCAATAATTATCTTGCTTTTTAAACATGTTTCATCTTCAATATGAAAATTATACAGGATTGGACTAAAATAACACTCTTTTTTATCTGGTAGTGGTAGAAATCCAATGATATTGCCACTTTTACCAGATAATATATATATTGTTGATTCGAATCTTTCTCTTGAACCTGATAATAAATATTCATATAATTATAATCAATAATTATATTTTTTTTAAATTTTATTCACCTCCTCCCAATATAACTACAACTTCAGATACTTCATCTAAATCATGGTCGTAATTCAAAATTAACGGAGTGTATGTGTTTAGATAAGGTTTGAAGTTTTTTTGTTCCCATAAAATTTGGCCCGATTTTCCGTCAACAGCAAAACAAAGCTGTAGAAAAATTTAATGATTACATTTTAAATTTTAAACCAACAATCAATATCATCATTGCCGTTTATGGTATAAAAATGCGCATTTGTAACAATGAGAAGGATGATTTCACCAATGAATCACTTTTTATAAAATAATAAAATTAACAGAAGCAATATTCACTTGGATTGATCAACAATCAATTTCATTATTGCCGTTCTAATATAAAAAAAAATAACCCCTCCTCTTCCACCGATAATCACATCCGGAACATTGTCTTCGTTGATAAAAATCTTGTTGATGGCGAAGACCTCATGTTTAAAAAATGTCGTCCAAATCACATCTCCATTCCTCCCATCCAAGCAAATTAAACTTCCTCCACAATACTCTGTTTGGTTGAAAAAAACCCTACATGCAACTTTGGAACTTTCGGTACTGTCAGCTCCTATAAAATAAAAACGAAAATGTAGTTTACTATTACCTGTCCCAGTTCCTAGTATCACATCACTATTACCATCATTATTGGCGTCAAAAGTGAGAAACGAAGATTCCAACGTCATTTTTTCAACTTTCTTGACCCACACATCCCCACTCCAAACACAATATCCATATATAATTTTAAAAAATAAAAAATAACTCAATATATGAAAGAACATTTTTAGATAATATTTACACATTTGACTGTGGCACATTGCAATGCATTGTGTGGGCAATGACTTTTATAAAAAGCCAACTTGTACAATTTTAAGCGTGTAAATTTAAGTTTTAAATTTTATTGGTCCATTTTCTGCATAGACAATAATTTTTTCTCCTTTTGCAGTTGAATGTAAAACTTTTCTTCAGCGTCATCTTCAGCCCAGTCAGCGTCTTGAGCCCAAACGTTATAATCTGATACAAGATTCGCTTCTAGCTTGATATTATCAATATCGAATTCTTCAAATTCATCGTCTTCATCAAGATTGCTAATGTCTGCTTCTACCTTTTCAAGTTTTTCAAGCTTTTCCAGAGTATGTACCTTTTCGTTGTTGTTGTCCATTTTTGAAAATAAATTTAAGCTAATCGTAAATTTATTTATTTTCAAATAAACTTTACTTTTTAAATAATAACCATAGTGATTAGTAAAATTAATAAATTGAAAGTTTTTAAATCTTTTTTATGGTAAAAATGAAAATGAAAATTTCTAAATAATTATTGAAATTTTTAATTTTTATTTAGAATTTCAGCGAGTATGTTGCCAATTCTCTGAAAAAGTGCCATTTTAAACGTTTATTTTGTATTTTAAAATTTAGTGTTCCTGGCTTAAATAGCATTATTTTTTCTAGTAATAATGGCAGAATCATTTACAAAGGTTTAAAATTAATTTTTTAATTAATTAAAATTAAATTTAGAATCAGAAATTGAAGTTTCACGTGGCATATTAAAACTCGTCATTTCGTTTGCAGAAAATGCAAAAAGTATGAATATTGTGTGTGATGCAACGTGTACTAAAAGTGTCTTAATATTTCCAGAGTATCAGGTATTTTAAAAAAAGTATTGTAAAGTTCTTTGTATATTTTTGTTAAAATTACAGGTAATTTTTCTCAAACATCAATCTTTTTACGTTATTCTTGTGGCTGAATTATCATGCGATTCAGGTATTTTAAAATGAATTATTTTAAAAATTAAAAATTACAACTAGAACATTTATTCAACTTTATCAATCACTTTCCCTCTGAATACGTTTCAC
Organism: Coelogynopora nodosa; assembly: GCA_034780555.1. Lineage (NCBI taxonomy): Eukaryota > Metazoa > Platyhelminthes > Proseriata > Coelogynoporidae > Coelogynopora > Coelogynopora nodosa. The sequence continues at coordinate 20,778 of JAUZND010024217.1, read as the reverse complement.
TCGTTAAAAGTACAATTAAAAGCACCAAATATAAATATTATTAATTACAAATTTAAATTTTTTAAAGAGTAAAATTGATTTTGTAATTATCATTTAACAAAATTTGTTGAATGCATTACGGTCTAGGAAAAATGGTACTCAGAGATATAATAATGATGATCAAATAAATATAAAAGAAAAATCTATCGAGAATCAACGCCACTAGTCTCCATTCCAGCATTATTCTTTTCTGCTCATCTTTATCGTGAATGCGAGTAATAAAGTGTCTCAAAGCCCTTCTCATTTCTTTCACATCTGCTTCGATGCATTGTCCCACGATTGAATTTGTAAAATTAATATTTGTAATGTTCATAAACTCCATAGTTGTATCCTGTCCTGATTTTTCCAACCTTTTTTTCATCTTATCGGTTGATTTTGAATAATATTCAAAAGGAGGTGGCGCCCATTTGTTGTAATTGAGTATTGGCGAAGATGTTTTCCCATCAACTCGTTTTTGTGAATTTGCAACATCTGTGGATTTTGATTTTAGCATTTTTGTTGGTAAAGTACGTCGGGAATGCCGTTTTTTGTTGTACATGCAAAAAAGAGTGCCCATTGTTCTTACTACAACCTATTTGAAATTTTTATATTTAAAAAAAAATAATTATATACTGTATGGACAATTTTTGGAACTCTGTTGTTTTTGTCTCCTCTAAAGTACAGATTTATTATGATTACTGTGAGAAACGTAGATAGGGTTATGAGAATCATGTTTAAACAGAAAAAGGCACCTAAAAATATTGATAAAAAACACCAATACTTGAAAATTCATAAAAAAACACGTATTTTTGACGTATTTACATTTTAAAAAATTGGCGCCTCGGACAACATTCACTTTGATACAAATATTTAACTTTTAGTGAAAAATGATAAAAAATGGAATATTTCACTTTTGCATTGACATTTTTAATTTTTAAAAGAACAATTAATAAAGCCAAAGGTTCAATCTTAAAAATGAGATACTCATTGAAGCACAATATTTCTTTTTTACGTTTCTAGAAGGTTCAGTAGATTGAAAAATGTAAACATTTAATGTGAAATTAATAAAAATGTAAATTTATTTCAGTAGATCGGTTACCTAGATATTAAATGAAATGGAAAAAACCATTTTGTAAATTGTTTTTAAATTGAGATGCATCTAGATACGTAACTAAGCAACATTATGCTCCGATGAGCATCTCATTTTGAAGGCAGAACATTTGACCGTATAGTTCATGTTTTAGTTTTTCATTAAAACATTCTATTTATTTACAAATGATAAAATGCTCGTGAACAATCTGAGTTAATGTAATATTTAGCCATATTGTTTTAACTGTTACTTTTTTAGTAATAAAGGTAATTTGTTGATATATGGCGTGTTTTAAAGCTCAGGTTTAGACGATTATAATGGTATATTTTTAAACCATGGTTACCCCGTAGTTGCCATAATATTTTCATGATAATGATAGGTTAGTTAATAATTTTGTTAAAAAAACTTTAACAAAAAATTAAAAACATCATCTATAATATAGATTCTATATTACATATCAAGTTACTTGATACAATTATAATAACGACAATAAACAATATTAATTATTTATAAAGACTTTTAAAATTTAAAAAAATTTTTTCTCATCCAAAAAATGATGTAAATAATAAAGCAAACCAATCAGTGGAATAGATTTCGACGCCGGAGGAGTACTGTCTGCTAAAATTCTCAACAACAGAAAGAATGCTACAAAAATATTCATTCCCAACATCATTTTAGCGGGAGACTCGGGAGGTAACCAAAATATAACCAATGTTAAACTGGATAATAATACACAAGGAAGAATGAGAACATAATTATAAAATGCAGCTATACGTTTGATTTTTATAGTAAATGTGAGATCAGGATAAGGTTCGTCACAACATGGGTAGTACTTTGTGTTTTTTTTAGCGGGGTGTTCAATCAATTTCCATTCGTTGCTGGTAATGTAGTCGTTTACGTCAACTTCTTCCAACCCGTCGTAAAATTTTAGATCCATGTTGAATCCATCATAAGTCCAAGAACTAAGAAGGGTCACGTAATTATTATTATAAAATAAATTTTTAAACCCAAATTTTAAATTGCATTCTTGTTGATCAAAGGGAAACTGAGTAATGTCTATGGAACACGTGCTTTTATAAATGGCTCGAGGAATCCACATTACCGTCCCATCGTTAGATATTGTAGCAAGTGCATCTCTGTGTTCTCTCAATCGTGTATCGGCACTAAAATTAATTATATTAATATTTTTAAAATGGTTAAAATGTTTTAAAAATATGTAAAAAATTACTAATTGTACAATACTATATCCGGCGTCCAAATTAAATCTCTAGGAACTCTAACGGATTGAACTCCTCCAAAATCCTCTGGGTGCCACATGAGTAAAACGTCTTTCCATAGCTTAAATTTAGATTAATCATCATAACTCATTCATAGTTTATTTATAATTTATAAATATTATTTTTTTTAAAAAATTATCATGCTGCACGGAAATAATTTATTCTAAACATTTTTAAATTAATATTTTTTGTATATTATGGCTTGGGGAATATCGTCCATAGAGATATTGTAATAGTAACAACATATCCCAGAAAAAACAATCTATCCAAAACTTTCCCAATCATTCTCCATTCAGACACAACTTTACCAGATTTATCCTTATTATTTAACCTATTAACCAAGGAAGTCATTGTAGATCTAATTTCCCTGATATCTTTGCATAAATTGGGCGCTTGTGAGTTAAGAAATCTATTATCACACGAATTGATCATGTTATTATCATTATTATAATTTTCGATATTTTGGTCCTTATTTATATCCATTTTTCGGTGTTTTAAAGTGTTTTCAGATTCTTCAGAGACATATGGGAATACTGCCACGGAAGGGGTTTCTTTGATTGAATTTTCTACATTGTTTGAATCATTATGAGATTTTGTGGAAAAAATACTTTTAAGCTTGCTTTTTTCCTTTTTTATCAGAGGCATGGTACTGTTTTGTAATCCGTTGGATAGGGTATTTATTTTTATTTTTTTCTCTTCCATTAATGCTTGTTCAATATGTGTACGGGATGTCAAGTCTTTTGCGCTGTAAGAAAGAATACTTTTACGTCCGGGGATGAGGAGTAGTTTAGCGAGAAAGTTAATGAAAATCTATATGAAATATTTTTGAAAAATATTGCAAAAAAAACATGTAAATTTACCTTTCTCATAACATATGGCACACGATTGTCATTATCTCCTCTATAATAGATATTAATAACAATGACTGACAAAAATGACGATAGAGTTATTAATATCATGTTTAACGCGAAATATGCCGCTAAATAATATTAATTAACTTTTGAAACATATTATAAAATATTTAAATGCTACCAATAAGAGGTATTTCTTTTGATGCAGGAGGAACGATGTCAGCCAACAACAATAAAAGTACAAAGAAGGCGAGAAATACGTTTATTCCTATGATGAAATATATATATTTTTAAAAAAATTTAATTACCCAAAACCATCTTGGCGGGAGATTCTGGAGGTAACCAAAACACTACCAACGTCAAAGAAGACAATAAAACAGATGGTAGCACTAGAATAAAACTGTAAAACTCTGCAACTCGTTTTAATTCAATTTTGAATGTTAAATCTGGAAACGGTTCAATACAACAAGGATAATGTTTCACATTTTTTTTTGCAGGATTCGAAATTACTTTCCATTCATTACTTGAAATATAATCACTCATGTCGATTGAATCCAGTTTTTCATAAAAAGCAACGTCCAAATGAAATCCATTATAAGTCCATGAACTATATTAAATGTTTAAAAATACAAAAATATATATAAAAACTTTTAAAAAATTAATTACCCAAATTTGAGACTACATAATTGCACGTCAAAAGGAAAATTTCCAATATCTATTGAACAAGTACTTTTATAAATGGCCATAGGAATCCATAAAACGTTTCCATCGCTTGATATTATGGCCATGGCATCTCTGTGTTCCATTAATCTGTCATCAGCACTAAATAAAATATGAATTTTGTAATTTTTAATTAATAAACTTTATTAAAATTGATAAAAATAATATATAAAACTTAAAAATGTACAAAATATTCAAAAACAACAATATTTAAAAAATATAAACATAGAATCAAAAAAAATGAACGAAAGGTAGAAAAAATAATGTAAAAACCAATAAAATGTATAAATTACACTATTTTTTAAAAAAATTCATAAAAAATTCACAAAAAATATTAAAAAAACAACAATATTTCAAAATCAAAATCATAAAAACCCATAAAATTTTTTAAAATAATCTAGAATCCAAAAAATGGGCAAAATGTAAGAAAAATAATACAAAAAATATTAAAAATGTGCAAAATATTTAAAAAGTATCATTAAAAAATTAAATAAAAAATCAATAACAACGATATTTAAAAAATACAAATCTAGAATCAAAAAAAATAACAATCTAGAATCTGAAAAATGGAATTTATAAACAAAAATGAAAATAAATTACAAAAAATATTTTAAAAAAACAACGATATTTAAAAATTAAAATCTTCAAATGCCAAAAATCCACAAAATATTCAAAATGTATCATTCAAAAATTTTAAAATATAAAAATATCAAAAAAATAATATTATAAACTTACTAATTATAAAGGATAATATCAGGCCTCCAAATTTTCTCAACAGGTATTCTCACTTCAGTAATGCCAGCATAGTCACTGGGATCCCATCTCAACATAATGTCGTTCCACAACTAGTCCACATTAAAATTTAATGGACGTCAAGAGGTAATTTATCAATTACGACAACAAAATAATATAAAACAAAATTATTATTCCGTGCAACGTTATAAATTGATATTAATAATAATAAAATTTGTAAACATATTTTTTAAAATAAAAAAAGGTAAAATTACATATCTACTCCAACAATTGGTTGTTAGAATTTGGTTCTTTTCATCCAAATCAAGGATTTGAATGAGAGCGAGGCCATAATGAACAATCACAGTGTCTGTAGTATTGTAAACGGGCCTTCCAATGATTCCTACTCGTTCGTAATTTTCCAATAGGTGTTTGATTAATCGCTTTTCGTCAGAAAGAGAGATTGATGCTGAAAAATAAATTTTTAAATTTTTTAAAAAAATTTTAAAAAAATCAAATTATTATTTAAATAAGTTTCTACATTTATTATTAACAATTACCCGCATCTGTGTTACTTTTTATATAATATACACTCACAATAAACAAAACCACGCAGAAAATATTCATTTTCAAAAAGAATGTATAAAAATGGATAAATGAGTCAATTTTGTGATGCACAAGATTCAAAATGTACATTCGAGTAACGTGGCTGATTTATAATACTTTGTTAATTAATTAAGTGCTTTAATAATCGATTTTTTCAGTTCATGTTATGAAGGTAATTGAAATGTAAAATTGAAAAACATTCCCAGTGGGTATAAACAAGTAAACATAATGTACGACATGTTGCATACATTTGAAATGTTGACCAACCCATTTCAAATTATGTACGCTTAACTGTTAATCAATAAGATTAATGGCAATACATGCAAGTGTTAGACTTTTTCAGCCAACAGTTTATATTCCACAGTACATTTTAGTCAATATTGAAAGTTCTTAAAGTCTCTTATTGTCTATCAGAAAATGTAGTAACATAATTTTACAGAAATTTTAAAAAACGTCGATAGTTTTGTACGTTATTAAAGGATTTACAAATTTATGATATTACTAATAATTTATTAGTTTGTAGATAGTAACTCTGATTGTATTTTGAACGTTTTTTGACGAATTTTATTGTAATGTTTGAATGCGGATTATTTTTTTATAAAGTTTAAAAAATTGACTCAAAAGTTTAAAGCCAGAACTTTTTTTGAATATTATTTGAATATTTAAAAAAAAACGTTTTATTAGTTTGTCTAATATTGTCCAATATTTTGTTAAGCAATATTCTAGTAATATACGACCAATCAATACTGTTATAAATAATTAATCGGGGAAAATACAACACATCAATTAATCATTTATCTGTCACCTAATCATATGTGGAATCCATATTATGGATCGATAATAAATTATGAAATTTATTAGCCCCTGGTGATTGTTGGGTTTTTCAACTCTATTTGTCAATATTGATAAATAATTATAATTATTTATAATAATAATTTCTATATTTTTCAGCTGTTTATTTGATTTTTTATGTTTTTTACTTTTAATTTTCAAGATTTTGTTGTTTTTAAAAGTATTTATCTATTTTAAATTC
>JAUZND010024217.1:0-14351 GCA_034780555.1 Coelogynopora nodosa | reverse complement strand
ATTTATCTATAATTTTCTTCATTTTCTATAATTTACTTCATTTTACATGTTTTATAATTTTAATTTTCAAGATTTTGCTGTTTTTAAAAATTATTTATCGATTTAAAATTAATTTTTCTATAATTTTTTTTCATTTTACATGTTTTATAATTTTAATTTTCAAGATTTTGTTGTTTTTAAAAGTATTTATCTATTTTAAATTCATTTATCTATAATTTTCTTCATTTTCTATAATTTACTTCATTTTACATGTTTTATAATTTTAATTTTCAAGATTTTGTTATTTTAAAATAATTTTCTTCATTTTTCTATAATTTTGTTCATTTTACGTATTTTTACACTTTCAATGTTCAAGATTATGTAGTTTTTAAAATAATTTATGTGCTTTAAAATCATTTTTCATTCATTTTCTCTATTTTTAGTATTTTTCAGTTTTAATTTTTAATATTATGTTGTTTTTAAAATTATTTATCTATTTAAAATTCATTTTTCAATAAGTTTCTCCATTTTACGTATTTTTCACTTTCAATTTTCAAGATAATATAGTTTTAAAATAATTTATCTTTTTTAAATTCATTTTTCGTATAGTTTATTTTTATGTAGTTTTTAAATTATAATTATTAACCATTTTGTTCAAATTTAAAAAATGGTAAAAAATCAAAAATGAAGATAAATTAACGAAAATAGTTTAATATATAGTTAAAAAATACCTCTAATAAAAAGCAAACTAAAAAATCCAACGATAATCATACGAGTATTCATATTTTTCGCAATAAAAGTTGATAAAATCTATTAAATGGTGTTAATTAATTAATTGTTTTGTTTATTATTTTCTCTAAAGATTTTATATTCATTTTAATCATACAATTAAAAAATTACAACAACATATTTCTAGCTGACCACTCTTTTGAACCGCTTATTAATATAATAGGTATGTTTTGATTCAAGTTAAAATATTTTGCACATTTTAGATTACATTGTTATAATCAATACATTTATAATTAATTCATTATTTTTAATAATGAAATATACACAACTTCAACATTCAAACACTCATGTACCTAGCCAAAACAAAAATGTAGATAATAATGATATAATTCAGCAATGATTCATCAATGGAATCATGATGTAATTGTATCAAATTTAATAATTTTAATCGATATTAGTCATTAACATGTCATTTTTTTCATGGCAATCTTTACATTTTATTTATATTCTGGTGTATGAAAAATATATTCATAAAGATATGCCTGTGCATGTCAATCTTTTTTTGAAGGTTTTTAATATCTGGTTTAAATATAAATAATTGGAAATGTTTGATTATAAAATTATAAAAAGTGTCACGAAATGAAAGATTAAATTGTTTAAAATTGAAAATGTTTGAATAAAAAGTATAAATTCCACGAAATAAATGATCAAATGTTTAAAATATTATAAATATATATTTAAAATGTTATATAAATAACAGTATTAATATTAATGTATGTTTGTATTACACAAATTTGTTGAACAATACATTTTTCCACTTGAAAACATTCACCCATTACAGCAATGACTATTATTTATTAAAAAAACAATAGAAAAAATGTCTTATTATTTAAAAACCAATGCATTGCAATGCTCTATAAACAATTTATATAACTTTATAAAAAATATTAAATTTTACATGTTATAAAGAATTTAATTTAAATATACATTTCCATGAAGAAAGGTAAGTTTAAAATTAATTATATATTGTAAATAAGCAATATTTTCAAAATAATTTTCATTTTTTTTAATTTATAGTTTTAAATTTTAGATATCAATAAAAAGAATGTTAAAAAAACAAAAACATCATACTCCTTACCCAGAAAAGTGTCTCAAGAGAATGTAAAAAAATCAAAACTAAACAAAAGCGACTCTAAAAAGAGTGAAAAAAAAGAAAGTAAAAAAATAAAAATGGAAAAATCACAAACAAGTTCTGAAATTATAAAAGTCTCGAGTCAATTAAGCATTGATAATAATGGGGAACATATTCCAATAAAATTGAATTTTGATACAATCAGACCATTAGAAAGTACAAAATTGAGAGAATACAAGGAAAAACGCGCCAATAGGTTTATATGTGAGATTGATCATTATAAATAAATTTTTTATGAAAAAATTTTCATCATAAATTACAGTTTATTAATAATATGATCCTTATCAAGTACTTGTTTTATTTGTTCGTTTCTTTTTTCAATCAGTACCTTTTTTGCATTTTTTATTGATTGATTTTCTTCAGAATCTATTTTTTTCTCATCTTTTGGTCCAAATTTAGCTATTAATATGAAAAGTAAAAAATAAAAATTAATAAACATTAATAAAATTTCTTAAAAAAATAAAAATTACCAGCTACATATAAAAAATTTTATAAAATGTACAAATTAATTTTTTATTTTATAAATTACAACCTTATTAATTATAAATTATTTATTTTTTTGCATTTATTATATATTTAAATTACCAGCTGCAACAGCTATGCAAATGTCAATTAACGATAAAAAAAATTATTTTTTGTATAAAATTTATACCAACTGTTTAATTATTTAAATTTTTTTAAATTAAATTATTATTTTAAAAAATAAATTACTCGCTATTTAGTTTTGTTAATTTCCCAAAATAATTTGCTAGGAAATTAATAGGAATTAAAATAAATTAAATTACAAACTATGTAATTTTATAAATTTGTTTTAATTATAAATAAAAATATTACAATCTAGCATTAATTAATTTTATAAATGTTTCAAATATTTTAAAAGCGAATATTTTTGATACATGCTAGAATTTTGAAAATTTTGAAAATTTTTTATTTTGACAAATTATAATTTAACTTAATAATTATGAATTACCAACTAATTTAAAAAAATTTTTTCTATAATTAATTTGTTTGATGATTAAATTATTACTGTCTATTTTAGTTAATTAAAAATTATAGTTATTAATTAAATTACAGACTAATATATCAAATTTGAAATTTTTTTTATTATAAAATTATAAATTTGTTGTTTACCGCCTATAAATTTAATAAATTGTAATCGTATTTGTTAAAATATGATTTTAATGTACCGGCTAAATTAATAATTATTTAAATTTATTAATCAAATTTACTCAACGAAAATTTATATCAAATGAAATATACCAACTGATAATTTAAATTATAAATCAGATAAATTAAAAAAAAATGTAATTATTTTTTTTACCTGCTAAAATTTTACAAAAAATATTATAATGGTGATATTATAGTATATAAATGTTTACCAACTAAGTATGTTAAATTAATAACGTAATAAAAATTTAATAAATTATAAATTAACCATCTTTTTTAATTTAACGATTATTATGTATAATTAATCACACTTATAAAACAACTTAAAAAATAATTACAATCTAATATATAATTATAAAATTTTATAAAAAATTAGTCGTTTTTAATGACAAATAAAAAAATTTATTTTTTTCATTACAGACTTATAATTCATTTATAAATAATAATTGACCGAAACAAATTTAAATTACCAACTTTATAAAATAATTAGTACAATAACAAAACAAAAAAAATAATGAAGAATTAAAAAATTATTTTTACCAGCTATTGATTGACACAATAAATTAATAAATATTAAAATTTAAAATTTAATAATCACCAGGTAAAACGACTAACATGTATAAAAATAATTTAGAATAATTATAATTTATTTTAATTTAAAAATTTTACTTTTTTCTTCTATAATTATAATTAATTACAAATGAAAATAATAAATCTATTTTAAATACGTACGTGCTATTCCAGCTGCAACTACATTCATAAAAATTAATTTTAAGTGATAAATTTAGGAAAATTATCAATAATTTACAAAAATTTAAAAAAACTCACCAACTTAAAATTAACAAATTAAAATTTTTATTAAATACATTTTTTAAAAAGTATTTTTTACACACTAAATAAAATTAAATTTGAAAAATTTGAAAACATTTTTTTTAAACTTATAAAAATACAGAAAACGTCTACAATTAATATTTTATGCAAATAATTAAAATAAATTACATAAAACTAATTTAATTGGATATATTTTTATTACAACTATTAAAATAATAAATAATTAATTACATGCTATACAAAAAATATAAAATTTTTTAATGTTTTTACATAATGTCAATTACATACTAGAAATATATATTAAAAAATGTAATTATAATTTTTAAACTTGAAATTTATTACTCGTAACTTTAAAATACTTGATAAGTACTTTTTAAAATTAGTTTATTTATTTTTACCACCTAAATAAAATAATTTATAAATTTAATATTTAATATTTAAAAAAATAAAACATTTTTATAATCGATTAAATTTACCACCTTATAAAATTGATTATTAGAAATTTTAATTTTAAATTTTAAATTATACTTGCAACTAAAGTGAGTTTAAATTATTATAAATAATTATTCCCGTTTATATAATTTATTTTTACTCACTAATAAATATTATTAATATTTTTTATAATAAAATTTATATAACAAAATTATAAAAAAGGTAATATTAAAGTTTACCAACTCCTGAAAAATAATCAATAAAATTATGAAAGTTATAAAATACAATATTTAAATATTCAATTTTTTAAAATGATTTTACCATCTTTTAAAATTTTATAAAAAAAACTATTGTTATAAATTTTTTAAATTTACTGACTAGTTGGTAAAAATTGACAAAATATTCCAATATTCAATTTTAAAAAATTATAATTATACTGGCTATATAAAAAAAATTAAATTATCTATAATGAAATTTTATAAAACTAAAAATCACAAAATATCATACCTGCTGCAAAATTATCATTATAATAAATTGACTTTTTACAAAATAATTTTTACATTTTACTAAAAATGTTTGATTGTTATTTTAATTGATAAAATGCAATATTTTAAATATAATTTTTTACAAACGACACTAGACTCTTTGACTATATTTTTAAATTAATTTTGAGTTATTTTAATTAACTTTTAATTTATAATTTAAAACCTTCATCAACTAATATAATTATTTAAAAAAATTTTTTTAAATAAATTTTAAAACATACCATGTTTGACTTTAAAAAAATAATTGTCCGCATCAACTATGTAGATGGTAATAATCAACAAAAAAACAATTTTTAACATTATATATTGGAAATTTAGGTAAAATTAAACCAAGTGTATAAAAAATGAGTTGTGTAAATATAAAAAAATGTTTAAATAATATTGCAAAATAAAGTACAAAATGTAATGATAATTATCATACAAGTAATTTTTTAAACGTTATTTTCAAAGCCTTGAGAGGTATTGGAAATGGCTAAAATAAATTTTAATTGATAAAATATAATTATTTCGTATAAAATATTTATTTATTAATTTTTTTCAATTTTACTATCAGATGGTTGGTTTCTGATATATTCAACCGATATATTAATAGTATGAGACACGTTTGGAATAATTCTAAGTTGGTAAAATTTTTTTAAAAAATTTTAAATTGGTATAAAAATTAAAAAATTACAGTCGATATTCTTGGGCCGAACCAGAAGATTGAATTTGTCTCGCAATATCACTATTTGGTTTTTTATTTTTTATTTTTAATTTTTTAAAATTTTTAAATACTTTGCAAATTGAATCGTATGCACTGTAGGTCGTTCATCTCTAAATTTAATTTTTTTTATAAAATAAATTTTTTTTAAATAAAAATAAAAATAAATACCTCTTACGTTCGACAGTACCAATACATGGAGGATTTATATTATGATCTTGGCTAGATAATGAATTATTGATGAAATAAATGGAATAAATATGAAAATAACAATAATTACGCTATAAACTCAGTTTTGACAAATCCTTCATGGTTAGAGCCAGGGCTAAAAAAATTTAAAAAATAAAAAATAAAAAATAATAAATTTTTACTTTTCATATTGTCTATTATGGATGACCATGAGATTCTGAGTCTGACGACTAAAATAAATATTTCTAAAATTCAAGTAATTTGAAAATTTTTATTACATCCTCGGACCTCTAATTTGACGTCCTCTAATGACTAAATTATCAGTGCGTCTAAATTTTTGTTTAAAAATTAATTTGCAAAATTATAATTATAATTTTAAATTTTACAACAATTCACTATGATTTGACAAAATGCTGTTATTATTTGTATTATTTTGATCTCCTCGATGATTTGCAGTACGTCTAAAATTAAAAATTTTGATATTTAAAAAAAATAAAGAAATTATAACATTTCCTTTTTTATTATTTTTACCTCATGGAACTTCTTCGACTGCTGTTTATAAATGAATAATAATTTTATAATAAATTTTTTTTTCAATTTTTTTAATTTTAAATTTTAAATGTTAACCTCCCATTTAATAAATTATTGCTAACATTAGATTGATCCGAACTATGCAATTTAAATTATCAATAAATTTTTTTATTTCATTGTAAATTATGTAAAATACTCTTCTGGCAGTCGTCGTACTGGAGGAGGTGGTGGAGACATGTAAATTTATAATTTGAATTTAAAATTTTGAAATTACACACGTGAAACAATTTTTTTAATCAATTTTAATGACAAAATAATGAAATGTAAAATTTCTGTATTTTGTTTTTTGTTAAACTGGTTTATCATTTATAATGGTAAATATAATATTATCTCAATATCTGTTAGTTTAGTTAATGAATTAATAAGAATGAATGATGGTTATTTTAAATTATTTTATATTGAAAGGGAAGTACTAAAATTTCCCAACTAAAACGTAAATTGATCATTTAACCTAAATATATCTTACCCAGCTCAAATTTAAACAGTAAAATGACTAATAAAATGACCAATTGATGACTAATAAAATAATAAAATAATGTGTACATTTTTAGAATGGACATTGCATTAACACTTAAATGCATAGAAATTTCAATTTCAATGGAAATTTTGTCAAATTTGAAAATCTAATGCATAAGAGTGTTTGTTTGAACATTCATATTTATATTTTTATTAGATTTTTGACTTTTTGAACTATAAATGTATGTAAAATTTTTTAGTGTTTTAACAGTAACTGTTAGTTAGACTGTGTTATGAATTAAGTTATTTTACCATTTAAAATTACCAGTTAAGCAGACTTGTATCGACTCGTGATAATCCATTTTTAAAACTTGAAAAATATATTCTAAATTTGCTTTTTCAAGACTTTCAACAGGATTTATCATAAATTTTATGTATGAATAGTTGCAATGGATACTAAATAAGTTAAACATAAATAAACTTATGTCTGTTCCACATAATTTCTCCTTCAACTTTGAAACTTGTATTATTTATTTCATTATTATAAAATGAATCTTGCAAATTTACACTTTCAACTTGAAATTCTAGTGTATTACTTGGTTATTGATGAAACTTAAAATTTTAAAACACGTTTTTTGTAAATTGTCTAAAAGAATGTCTCGAAACGTGAGAAAAATTTAAATATATAAAAAATCCAAATAAAAAAAAATTGGGCAAGTATGAACAGAAACAACTCTGATTTATCTGCAAAAGGAAATGCACCATCAGATAATAGATCAACATCTGAAGAAATTGCAGATACTTTTTGTAGAAAAGAAATAACATGTCAAATTTGTAACAAAAAGAACCAAAAATATTACTGTCAAAACTGTATAAAACACGAAAGAATGTTTCATTCTGAAACGAAAATATCGTATCATAAACTACATCAACAATGGAATAGAATGAAGAGAATTCAAGAAAAAAACGCTTTTATTCAAACAGCATCCACCGATAAAATATTTCAGCATCAATTTAAAAACGAAGAATCAAACAATGTTCAAAAGGACTACATTATCACTCTCGTCAAATCACGTGCTTTGGAATGTGATAATATTTTGGCGAGAAAACAAAAAGAGCACTTGGACAATTTATTGACAGAAAGAACAAATTATCTGAAAATGTTAAAAAGCGATAATGTCGAGATGAAAAATAGAATTGATATTTTGGAAAAGGAAACTAGAATAATTCACGAATCTTTAAAAAACGAGCAAGATTTTAAAAGTCGTGACGAATTGATAAAGGTTGAACGGGAACTGTTTGATTGTAAATTAGTATTGATAAATACCGTGTCTCGTGAAATTTTACCTTTAGAGTATGCTCTACGTGGAAGGGATAAAAGTGTTGTTGTGTGCAAAATATGTAATGTTCCAATTAATATCGAAATTATGAAAAGGTTTATTTTTTCCGTCAACATTGAGAGTTTTAATGAAACGTCAGAGGTGTATTTTGGAGTCGTTTCAATGTTGCTTATTTTGTTTCAAAATATGCTCTTTTCTGTAAATGTAGTCGATAGTACTTTGATTATTTCGTAAATTTATATTAAATTAATAATTAATGCAGTTTAAAAATTAATATTAGGTCAACAAATATTGAAAATACTCAATTTAACCAATTGATGATCAATACAAAATTTCTTTACTTTTCAGCTTTATTAGGAGAAGTTATTTTTAAAAACTGCGATACTTTTTCCACTGATATAGTTGGTAACGTTGTTAAAACTTACATTTTACTAAACTTGCCAAAAAACAGAAAACAGTTGAGGTATTTTGTATTTTATTTAAAAATAAATTTTTTTTATTCGCAATTTTAGCATAATTAAAAATGTGGATCATTTATCGAATTTATCTCAGATTTTTAACGACGAATGGGAATATCTATAAGTAATATTTAAAGAACTTTGGACATTGCAAACCAATATGAAGATTTTTATTAAAAGTCTTTTTCTTTTATCCAATCATGATACAGGTAAAAAGTTTGCTCAGCTGATATAATAGAGAAAAAGCTGAGAAACCCTCATCATTAATATTTACATTATATAAAACTTGCAACATTTCACAATGCTATCGATAAAGACGTTTTTGCTACTCTGCTTGGTGAGCGTATGCTTTGGAAATCAATTGGAAACGACATTGAAAGCTGCCGAATCAATTGCCACAAGAAACGTCTGTACGAGTTTAATTTCGGATGACACTCACCTGTTCAAGTTGATTGGAATTAGCGAATGTTGTAGTTATTTCACAGGATTCGCCAACGACACCAACTGCAAATATAAAGTGTATGGAATTATGGGGGGATCTCTCGTTGTATCTTTTGCTATTGGAGCGACTATTGTAGGAATCGCAACAAGGGATACAACTGCATAAGTTATAAATTATTAGTACTTAATAAATAATTAAATCATTGAAAAATTAGTTTCAAATTATTAATAATTTATTTATGAATCATAAATCATTTTTTTCATCGTTCACAATCACGTGATAATTGTAAATAACCATGGTAATTGTATAAATCAAGTTTATTTGTTGAGAGTTTTTAGTTTTAAAAATTAAATCAAATTTTAAATTTCTAAATTTCTAAATTTTTACAGTTTGGCATGAAGAGGCGACGTAGTAGTTTTGTACGCGTAAAGAAAATAAAACGTTTACAAAAAAATAATTTTAAAATATATTTTTATTAAATTTATATTTCTTGTAGTTGAGAGGAGTTTTCTTCAAAGAGTAAAACCAGGTTTACTAGTGACTGTGGGACAAGGAGATACTGGCCAACTTGGTTTGGGCGAAGATGTTTTTGAGTTGGCTAAACCGAAGTTTGTAAAACTAGAAAGCGACGTGTGCCAAGTCTCTTGTGGAGGAATGCATACCCTCTGTTTAACTGTAAAAGGAAAAGTGTTTAGTTTTGGATGCAATGACGAAGGGGCGCTAGGGCGTCATGTAATATCGGGATTTGAGTCAAGTCAGGCTAAATCCGAAGGAGAAGAAGATGAAGAAAATAATTATGTAAATGGCGAATCGTCACACTTGGAATCTACTGCAGAAAAAGCTGAAACTGAATCTACGGATGAAGATAATTCGAGTGAAAATAAAAAAACCAACGGAACACCCAAAAAATCAAATAATAAGGAAAATGGTAAGGATTCCAATACCGATACAATCGAATCTATTCCTGGGATTATAAAATTTCCAACCATGTGTAAAATTGTACAAATTACTGCAGGAGATTCGCATTCTGCTGCTTTGGACGAAGATGGAAATGTTTATGCTTGGGGTTCATTTAGAGTAATTTTACTACAATTTATTTCTATAAATTTTTGCGAAAAAATATGCAATTAATTCTTTTTTGAAACATTTTTTTGGACTAGAAAATGATAAGTAAAATGATACTAAACACCACGTTTACTATATTTCGTCTTTGGATTTCTTTCAAATTTGGTATATTGGTAGAACATGTACGTGTGCATACATTTTGAAAATATTAATGAAAAAAGTGACCGGGTTAATAAATTATGGCACTCCAAAGGTGAGAAAGGAGAAAATTTCAAAACGTCTTAAAGACTGTAAAATTTGGAGACAATGCTGATACAACATTTACGTTTAAATACTGTAAATTTCAATCTGGTGAAATGATGGTCTCATAAGTTATGAGACGAAAAAAACAAATAATTGTCGTTACATAGATTTTTTATTTAAAACTTTTAAAAAACCATTTTTTTAAAAAACTTTTTTGAACTGACTTTTAACGTAAATGTGTCAATAAAATTTAATAATTTAATAGTTTAATTTTAAGCACTAATTATCAAATCACCAACGAAAAAATAGAATCTTTGGGATACATTGTACAGTGTACATGTTAATATTTAAAATTTTTAGCAGTGTTCCAAACCCTTCTATTTTGAATTTATACATACAAATTTTAATTTCCGGTAAAATTGATAAAAATAAAAGAAAAAAAATATTCTCCATAATAATACTCTTTTGTAAATTATAAATATATCACATTATATAGACATTACAAAATTTTAACACCATATTTTGTAATTTAAAAACGTAGTGAACGATATTATATTATATTTTATCACTTTTTCGAAATTAAAAAAAAATTGCACACTTTCATAATACACATTGAGCAATATATTTTAAAAATGAGTAAAATCAAAAAGGTCGACTACGATTTTCTGGAAATTTGGCGAAATATAGTGAACTTGGTGTAGAGGTTACACTTATTACTTTACGTATGATCAAATTTTGTTGATGGTTACAAATTGTATCTTACGAATCGTAAGTTACGATACATCGCGATGTAAAAATAATTACCGTTACCCTCTAATATTTAATAAACAACGAAAATAATATTGAGTATTTAATTTAATTACTCTGACTAAATCATGAAAAAATTAAAAAAATCAATGAAGAAATTGTCTTCTACCAAATCCACTTCTAATTTAGAACAGCCAGAGAAAATTTGCAACTGTTCCGAGTCTATCGAATCATTGAAATTGAGTAATAATATATTAATGATTTTTAAAATTAATTTATATTAAATTAATGATCCAGGCTGTTCAAAAAAAGACGCTATAATATCAAAATTAATTCAAAAACATAAACACTCTGAGGCAAGCATAACCCTTTTAAATTTAAAAATCACCTATCTCGTAGACATGGTAAATACAATTAATAATTTTATTAATTAATTTATTTATTTATAAAACTGTACAAATTTTCACAACTCTAAATATTTAAAAAATTTGATAAATTAAAAATAATCAAAAAAAATCATACAATATTGAATTGAGGTATCCCTACTATCACACAATTTCCAAATTGAGAGTCACAAGGTATCCAACAACCTAATGAATTCTGCTTGGCAAATTCTAGAGCAGCCATAGCCCTAATCTTGCCATCGTACGTCATTTCAGGTGGAATCCACGGCTTTTCAACTTGTATGATGGAATCATTTGTAAAAACTTCATTAGTACTTGTAACAATTTGCAAGTCTTTTAAAGGAGCTTCAACTTCCATCCTTCTTCTTTTTATCAACTGTTGTAAATCTCGGTTTTTGACATTTAATTTTGAAAAAATGTGGTTCGGACTCGTCGATCTGCTTTCAACTAATCTTTTAAAATTTCGTTTTAAAGGTGCCGCGTAACTGTTTGATTTTGACACTGTTATTTTTTTACTTTTCTTAGTTGCGATATTTTTTTCATCGTCAGAATCAGCAATTACATATACAGAATTTGGCTCAATAGCAACTACAGAATCTGAACATTTTGGTATAAAGGGTTTTGGTTTTTTTAAATTTCTCGATTCCAAAATTGAAGCTTGAAATTGAATAGAGTCTTTCAAATTTTCATGCGATTCTTCGAGCTGGCGCCTTTTTTCCTTTAATTTTTGTAATATTCCCAAGTTTTTATCTCTTTGATCAACACCATTTTCTTCCTCCGTTTGTTTGATTAGTTGTGCAATTCTTTCATTCATTTTAAATTTAAAATAACTTTGTTTTACAGTAAAACTTACTCCAAATTTTAGATGGCTCAAGATCAAACAAAAAACCAAATAAAAATTTTACAATTGGAAAAGGCGAGTCAAATTGAAAATTTTGAAACTTAATTATAATAAAGTTATTTCATATAGTTGTCATGGGTATATATCAATTTATAAATAATAAAACTTAATGTTTGATAAAATTATCACGGATTATGAAAATAAGCGCAAAACACGCAGTATCCAAATACAAAACAAACGAGCCGTGGCTAGTCAATCTACCTATTTATTCATATCAAATCTCGTAAATATTACAAATGTCGGGTGAGTTTTTTTTTGAAAAAAATTAAAAACCTATAGATCCAAGGACGCATATCTTGTTCAGAAATCAATTGCTTTGGAAATTGAAAAATTTGAGATAAAGTGTCAAAATCTCGGAAAAAAGTATGGAACTTTACATAATAGTCTAAAATCACTTTCTGATGCTATGAAAGTAAGGAAAAAATAAAAAGTTATTAAAAAAAAACATTTCTAGGAAATGGGCGACATTGAATATTGGTTAACAGTAATTGACACTTCTGTGGATAAAATTATCAGTGAAAATGGAAAATGAGTATCAATATTTAGATGATTTTAAAAAATTGAATAAAATCTACCCCAATTGTAATAATAATAACTAAACTACATCTGTCGTGTAAATGTCCTTTTTTAGAGTTTTTATCGATCTATCTACTCTTTTATATTCTTCCAGAAGAGGTATTTTGCAACGATCTCTTTCAAATTTACACAAGTCGTCAATTTTGTCAAAATCCAATTGAGGGAAAAAAACATGTCCAGTATATTTTTCAATCAGATTTACATCAACTTTAAAATTTTCTAGTCTCGTTTTTGAGTCAATTTTTTCGTTTGGGATAATTATACATAGTTTGTGCATGGTGGGTTCGTTATTGTCTGATTTTGAAGCAATTATTATTTTGAATAAATGAGTTGGGACAGCTACTTGATTTTTTCCGTTGAGCTAATTTAATTAATTAATTAAAAAATTTATAAATATGTGTCACAAAATTATAAATTAACTGATTTGTATATTTTTTAATTATAACCTCATATTTTACAACCATTCTTCCGTCCTTGTCCTCGAATGGTATAAAAAGGGGACCAGTAACGATCCAAATGTCGCTGTATTGTTTCAGAAGGCGTCTAACATACATTTCAAGTTGATTCCAATATCCCGTATTATTATCAATGTTTTGGGGAACAATGTTGGTATAATAGAACGTTGAATCCATGCTATTCTAAATTATACTGATTAATTTAGAAATTTTCGCCCATGAGTCAAATTAATTTGCTTTTAATATGCCTGATCATGTTTCATATCTGCTGCGGGAACCATGTGTCCTCTGGATAATTCATATCCTCTATAATCGTCTTTGTTTGTTGAAAATTTGGCAGGAATGTTTAATTCATCGGGTTTAAAACGAGACAGTTTTCGTGTTGCTTTTCCTAAATTTTAATATTATTGTGAAAATAAAAAATAAGTAATTTTATTTACTATTCTATGTTAAGAAATTTTTTTTAAAATTTACTACCGTTATTTAAACCTTTATCCAAGTGCTCCAATGTCCAGAGAGGGATTTTTTTGTTGGTGTCGTAAAAAAGAGAGAATCTCGGGTATTCAATAATATCTGAAACGAACCGGGTGGGTTTTCCAAATTTGTAAATGGGTTGATCTGAAAAATATTTTGAAATTTTATAAATATATATTAGATAAAATTTATAAAACTTATAAAAAACTTTAAAAACTTACTGTTTTTTATTTGATCAGACTTGTAATATCCGTATATCAATGTTAAAATGGACCCAGAAACTGCAGCACATGAAAGAACGGTAAATTGAAGACCTCTTCTTATCCACATGTTTGATTTGAAGATCTTACTCGCCATATACAGTCCCGGACAGCATATAGAGTGATAAGGCTTTTTGTTTACTTAATTGAAACTGACTTTATTTTAAATACTTGT
>JAUZND010024206.1:0-24539 GCA_034780555.1 Coelogynopora nodosa | reverse complement strand
TTAGTGGTTAGTGGTTAGTGGTTAGTGGTTAGTGGTTAGTGGTTAGTGGTTAGTGGTTAGTGGTTAGTGGTTAGTGGGGTTAGTGGTTAGTTGTTATTTGTTAGTAGGTTAATATTGCTCACTCGATTAATATGTTTAATTAAACCTTTGATAAACATAGTTGTTGTGCAAAGCAGATTTTTTCACGAACGTTGATTAGAATGCTATAACCACCCTTATCTATATTGTATTCTCATGACGCATTAATACGAGTATACGATGTGAACTATTATTATTAATTGCCAATATTCTAGTTCAAACCTTATTAATAGCCGTATGGCATTGAATTTGATGAATTACGAAAAGACACCGAACAAAGCCGCAGTTCCAACGGAGATTATCAGTTATGATGTAATTAAAAATAAGAAAAAAATAATATTTGTAATAATAATAATAAAAGGATTTATTTGTGAAAACGCTTTATTGAATATGTATATATATGTATATACAATTGCCTTTTATTATTAAATGTTAGTATTAAATTAAAAGCAAGTTTTTGCACAAATAGATACTAAAATATATTAATGAACAAATGAACAAATTTCACTTAAAATCGAATGCTTTATTTGTTAATAGCAATAGGCAAAAACTACACAAGGAATTGTGTTTGCTTAGTTGCAAATATTTTGTGGTAAAAGGTATACAGTAGGTTGTTTTGTTTATACGTTAGTCAAAAAAAATGTTCTTTTCTAAAACATTGTGGTGAGATACAGTTTTAAACATTTATGATGACATAAATTAATTAAATGCATATTAACGTTGCTATATAAGCTGCAAAAGACCACATTCCGTGCATCCTGAATGACGTCCACTGAAGGTTCAGTTTGAAAAAAGCTCATCAGTTTCAAAACATACGATTCAACTGAACCCACGTAAAAGCTTTTTAGTGCATAAACTTTCTTAGATAAACATAAACTTAACATAAGAAACATAAACATAAAGATAAACTTTCTTAGATAGTTTTCATCTCCTAAAATTCTTTGGAGAGACTTCGAGACGTTCAGAAGGTTCTATAGGGGAATATTATAAATACATTAAAATCTTATTAAATGTTAATAAATTTTATTAAATCTTAATAAAATCTGATTAAATTTTAATAAAATCTGATTATATCTTAATAAAATGCCATGAATAGCAAAAAATTTAATACGAAAGTCTATAATTCTTCAAAAAAATTGTTTCCACCATATTTGAAATGAATAGAATTTGCACAACGGAGGAAAGAAATACGGTCCTGAAATAATTTTTTATGTAATAAATTATAAATATTGAATTACCATCTCCGGTAAAGTTGTCAGCTTTTCCTTTACCAGTAAAATATATATATTATATAAATGATCATATAAATAAATATATATTTATACAATATATTTATAAATATATGCATATTTTATTTATTTATTTGGTGCCCTTTTCCTAAAATACCATAGGTTATATATTCTAGCTTTTCTTTGTCCCGAAAAACTCATTTTATTAGTGAGGTTCTCTGTTTTCCTAAATAGAATAATTCATTGATTTGTTCTCCTCTTTTACAAAATGAATAAAACAATAACTTTTTGCCTTTTCCGGAGTTTGTAAACATTACAATTCAAAGGATGTACTATCAATATTTTTTAGCAATTATCTCCTGATAAAAAGGGCACTATCTCCAAAAATTGTCGTTCATTCGAACCATAAAGGCTGAATGGTATCTAATTAATTTTCTTTGCTACTGCTATTAATTCTATCAATATTTTACATGTATAGAGCTAGCGAAAAGTACGGGTCAGACAGAGGTAGGTCAAAGGTTTTCAAAATTCGTACTTTTATTATACAAAAATAGTATGAATTTGATACTCCCCTTTCACACAATGCGAACTTCTATAGGATTGAAAAATACTTTTTATGAAATTCGTTCAGCAATCAATATTATTCAACTTCCCGGGATACCGATACAAACAGTTCCAACATTTCTGACGCCCTCTAAACTTCCACTCATCTCATCTGTTAGCAGAGTCCTCCTCTCAATTTGTTCTGCTTCATTAAGCATATGAATATAACACTTGTCCTCCCAGTGCGCCACACACTTTCACGAGTGCTTCTTTCAGAGGAACTTGATCATGTCTTGTTTACCGAGAAGTTATGGTTTGTTTATAGGTCAATAGGTCAACTTATTTTAGATATGTGATTGTATTTAGGACGTGTTTGTAAGTCAGCGAATTATTTTAGATATTTGTTTCAGCAAATGCAATATTATAATGTTGTAATATGTTATATAAGTTTATGGGGTTTTGTAAAAAAAAATCACTTCGATTTGTATAGGAAGTACAATTATCTTTAAACGATTTAAATCGTAACAGATTTAATCATATAACAGTTTACTACAGAAGAATGGCCCTGTAAAGGAATTTGATTTTACCAGTGTGAGTCTCAGTCATTGTTAGTAGCCTATATACCGTTATTACTGTTTTCCAAACCCATTTAATAACTATAACTGTAGATATATCTATGTCTATGATTATGTGACCATGTAGCTAGCTATGATTACGTGAACCTATATTTTAGTCAAATAGTTAATTAACAGTGCTGTATTTAATGTTTTATACATAACCGAATTTTAATTTATTCTTTATACCATATTATATTTATTTCATTATTTGATGTTGCTCAAAATTGAAAAAAACATTGTTATAGCCTGCAGAAATTTCCCCTTTTATATTATTGTAACTAAATTTATATTGTATTAAAGTTTTTGTTGGTATTGATAAGTGCTTTAATCACGGTAAAAGTGTAGCAGTCACCTGAAGAGACTACGTGATGTTAACCATGGTCTAAAAGATTCGAATAGTGATTCTAAAAAGTACAGATGAATGTGCAAGGTGGAATCACATAAAAATATGTTTTAGTTTTATCTATATAATGACGCATTGCGGTAAATTTCCTGCGATTAAACATTACTTATTGTTTAAATAGTTACAAAAAAGTGAGAAGATTCCATATCGTTTATTATTTAGCCAAATTTCTTCTTAAATTGTAAACTTTCAGTGTTATCATAAATTCCAATAATAAATACTGATATACATGTTTTAACCAGTTTTTGGAATCATATTTTCCTACAAAATACTGGAAATAGCTTAATTTGTATATATAAGTATGATTACACTCCCACCTACACTCCCCCTACACTTCCCTACCTACTTTCCAATCCTTTTAACAGACCTATAATATGTTTTTGGTATAATATATTATGCATCAACAATAATTAACAGCACTTACAAATGTATTTATTAAGTATTTACAATAAATATTTTGTTTATTTTTATATTTTTGCATGATTTTAAATTATAAATTATTGTTAAATATATATATATATTTAAAATTCAAGTAAAAAATGTATTGAATTAAATGTAATTTTTAATTAAATGCCATTTATTTCGTCACACATTTCTGCTTTCCTCTTTGATACAGAGAATTCAAACATTCTATGTTGCTACACATACACCTTTTGTTATAAATCTTTCACGTTTGGTATTGTTTTTCTATATCTCAGCTTCTCAATTGCGGGATCACGGTCTGGGATCGTCTGTGCGAGACAAATTATCGAAATTAACGTCAATTTACAACTATAATGCCTCATCAGACAAAGGTTTGTGAAACAGTGTTTTTCCAATTGTCCAGAGACCCCACTAGTCCAGTGTACTCCCGTTTGATCTAGCAATACTGTTGAGCTAGAAATTAATAAAATCTATAAAGTGTAATACTGTTTAGGCTAATTGTGTATTTTTTTGATCAAGCTGATATTACATTAGAAATAGATTTAGTTAAAGGAAGGCAGGTAAACATCTCCGCATGGACACATTTACATACTTAATATGGTAAACTTTACGGGATTACCGGGACTGGTGCTGAACCATAAGGACTACTGAACCAACAGGAATACTGGCCTAATGGGATACAATCCGGGGAGACAACCCGAATAAATCGAGCAGAATGATGCGGTTACACACAGCAAATAAAATCTTGCATTATCATGATTATATAATAGGTCTACACATGACATCAGAAAAATCATGCCATGCTGCACACGTAACACATGCTGCTCTAAGGATGATCTCAAAACAGAATTCTGCTGCATCTAAAAGATAGAAGATACAACATTAACCATATCAAGTATGTGAATTTCATACGTGATGACTGGTGAAATATTTACAAAGACTGAGAATTTGTAAAAACGAACTAAATTTAGATGTACCAAAAATATATAATTCAAAAATTACAAAGATTACGTGTCGATATTTCATTACGTCAATGAACCTAAACATTTAATTAACAAAATATTTTTTTGAGATATTTAAAAATTAGAATTAATATCTGCAATTTGTAGATTATATAATATAATTACGATTGGTTAAACCTAATTGTCTTAGCAATAAAACATTTTAAATACGTATAACTAAAATCCGTGATATAAAATATTGTAAAATGCAATGCATTCATTAAATCATTCAATCATATAACATGATTCAATCCATCTATCCATGATAATGTCAAATAATAAATATCGATTATCAATTTGAACAATTCGCACTGATACATATTATATGCGGCATCTAGATTTTCGAAAAATTAATTTGCATCGGGAACAAATAAAATAAAGAGTTTCTGAATCATTATTAAAACTCATATATATGAATTGTTTACATTTTAAAGTTTATTTATTTATTTATAACGCAAACATATTATAAAAATTCCTATTTATTCGTATATTTACTAAAAATATGTTTTATGTATACGAACAACCGTTGAGTATATTTTGATTAAAGTATAACAGTGGCAAACATTGTGATAAAGTTATTAATCTTCGTGTATAAATTAATTAATTCCTTATCACATCCAAGGACATCTCAGTGTAAATAAATATAAGATCATTCATTCATTCAATTAAGTCATCCCTCAGGAAGTTTGTTAACTTCTTAACTGTAAAATTACATATTCAGTCTAAACGCTTTGAATAGGCCTATCGCTTTATATATTCTTAAAAATGAAATGACTTCATTGTGAAATCTCTTTTGTAGTTTCTCCTATGGGGTTTAATTTGGTTATTGCCTCTATTCGGTCAATTGAATCATATAATATGTATATGTACTCTACAAAAGTTTCATTCAAGATGACTATCAAAGTCTCCAAGAACGTTTTTATACTAGAAAAATGAATGAACTTATTGTACATACTATAAGATTTATTAAATTTAGGAAATTTGTTTATTTCATAATTTTTCACGCAAACGTGTATCAAATAATGGATCTAATTTTAATTAACAAATTTATATTCTGCATTCCAAAGAACGTTGAAGACATTTAACGCTTTATATCTTCAATGAGTAAATCAATATATTAGTTCATCAATTAACTAAATTTAATTTTTTAATTGATGAATTTTTGCTTTCTAGAGGTAAATTTTCATAATAAAATCAAGGAATTTCGAAAAAAAATCTTAATTTTTCTATTAATCTTTGCATATTTTAATCTACAAAGAAGTTAACTATATTTTATCTATAAAAAAACTGTTTAATTTAAATTATAACTCAAAAGTATCAGTCATTCGAGGTTTCTGTTATTTTGTGAATGCGACTTTTAAAACAATTTTATTAATTTTAATATACAAAATATCCCTATTGTAAAACAAGATGTATCTACATTTACTATACGTTTCGAGAAATATAATTATAACTTTAACTTCTAATTTTACGTCAATGAGTTCTTTTTATGCATAAAATAAATAGATGAATATATTAAAATAATAATAAATTGTTATGGTGACCATTAAGCCAATTTAAGTATTCACCAATTTACATTTCAATACAGTTCTAATCTAGTTAATAACTTAAAATCCCCAAAGATGCTTAAACATTACTGGCATAACCATTCTTAGAATTCTCCCCAAACTATGTCAACGTATTTCAAGCAATATTCATAAATAACTACGTCATATACCAAAGATATTATTTAATTGGCTTAAATGACACTATGCATAGTTTTTATTGTCAATTTGCTAGGAACATACCCGCGATCCAAGCAGTACATTTTCTAAACTATTAAAGTCGCAATTAATCATCAATTTTAGCTCAATCAAGCGTCATTTCCATTCATTAACATGCGCGTATTAAAAGAGGTTCCAGCCAGAATACACTTGGTTATTACTGTAAAAATGACAATTAAAAAACACAAAATAATATAATATAATTAAATACAAGATTTATTTATTTTGTTATTTTTACGATTTATTTATCACGTAGACAACGATCTTTTTATCTCTTCTGCCGCGGTTACGTGTAGTATTTAAATGAATATAAAATTATTGTGCAATTTAGAAATAAAAATAACATACTTCATTGTGAGTAATAACTAATAAAATCAAAGCAGCATAAAATATATTATAATTGGAATACACAAGTCCATAGCTAGGTCAAGGAGTCTAGATGAAGCATTTGTTTGTCCATTTCTAGGTATGTCCAATAAAGATATCGAAGAGAAAGACAGAGAAATGGATTTATTAACTTACATAAAGTCAATGATATTTCGCATTTCATATTGAGACCTACAACACCCAACTTAGCGTAAATAGAAATAAACTAAATAGACATAAACTTAAACTTAAACTTAAACATCCCTGATTAAAATAGTGCAGAATATGAGTGGATTGAAATCATTATCATTTTATTGACGATTGTGAAATACATTGAATTACATAAAGTAGGCATTATAGTATAATACGTACAATACAATACAGTCTACAGAGAAAACTGCAGTGTTAAGCATGACAGTGGAACACACCACAAACGAACATACATCGTAATAACATGCAAGTCAAGCAATTGGTCTATTATATATTATAAAATATTGACTATTCCGTGTACACCCATATTGGTGTTTTAATCAGGGATAACAAAATGCCAGAGTGTCGACAAAGTGAGAAGAATCACACGTAAAACATTAACAGCAACAAGGCGTCACGAACGAGATAACAAGATAGAAGAAAGTAGTTCTCACAATACTATAAGAGATAGATTCAGTTAAAACTGAACAAACTGGTTGCAATGAAGAATAATAGAGAGAAAGAGAGAACGATGACTATACTGGACTACTTCTGCACAATAAAATAAAGCATTGCACAAACACACAAGTTAGACTGTCTTATCTAAGGTCATTACAATAAACAGTGTATAAATTGTATTTTTGTATTTTTTCCCAAATCTTCCAATTGCAATCAGAAAGAAAAAACTCTTAATATAATTCATCAGGGCGGAAACGTGATGCACAAGAGGAGAGGGGTGTTCAGTTTAAAGGTAAAACTCAAGGAGACTGCAATCAGTAACAATGTGTAAATATAGAAGAGACACACTGTGTATTATGTTTATGAAAGCACGAAAAGATTAAATAGATTTAGAATTATAGATTGGTTACATTTAATTGGTTTTAAGCCATCATTTTTATGTCTGCATAATCAATATCCGTGAAGTCTGTACTGTGGAGTGTTTTAAAGACGACAATGTGAAGAAAAACTCAGACATTCGAGGCAACAATGAAAATGCGCTCCAACTTCGCCGCCTATGTTGTGCAGTGTATACTATACTGCTGTAGTGTCGACTAATTGCGTTCATCCCTCCCTACAGACAGACAGAGAGACACAGGGACAGACAGACACCAGTGCCACTCGACGACGACAACGATCACTGTGATTTGAGGAAGAGAGCCGCGCCGCACTGGACCCACTCGTCCTGATTGCCCCGGGAGCAGGGCAGGTCTATGCGGGTGACAATCCGGTCCCGACAGTTGTCGAAGTAGATGGGCAGGGAGATGCTCTCCTCGGCCGAGTAGACCTCCGGGCTGTCCTGCGAGTGAGGCAGCAGAGAGGGGGGAAGGAACTGTTAGATGAACCAACCAATCGGATTGGTCAGCAAATACGGGATTGTAAATAGTATATGTGTTTAATACAAAAATAGTAAATTTGTTGCCCAAGTTTCAGTAATCTTTCAGACAAATCTTATGGAACATGATTCCAGCAGTTTTTTTAAGGGTAAATTAAGTATATTTTGCAAGAAACAGATGGTTGCCACTTTTGCTTCACCTCAGGTATGTCATGTTGTGACTATACCGGTTGATACTCAAAGAACAGTTACCAAGTCTATTTTATCGATTTTAAATGCATTTAAAAAATTTTAAAAATTTTAGAACATTTGAATTATATAAAAGTATATTTTAGGAATTGTAACGGAATTTTAAGTTTATGTTATGGCTTTTTTAAGCCATAATGCCATGTTAAGCTCTTTTAAGGATTTGAAGTATATTTTATCGATGTTTAAGTATATTGTAGTACATTTAATCTAAGTATATTCTAAGTAAACTTCAGAATACTTAAATATTGCATCGCATAATATTATCATCTTTATGTACACGCACCTACAATGTTTATATAAACAAAGATATAACAGAAGAGATGAGTATATATACAGTTATTGTTATTTAAATAAAGTTATAACAAATAATTATGAAGCATTAATATATATACCATACATATACTAAGGATAAATATATTTATAATATTTTAAATAGTTTTATATAATTTAATTAGAATACTAAACAGTAAGAAATTGAACACTTTATTGAAATAGTATTGTATAATATTATACAGCCTTAAAAATTAAAGTAAATATTTTATGAACAATACTATAGCATGAAGCAGAAAATTAAAGATATTTTGATTAAATTTTTGTATTTTTAAGGATATTAAAGGATATTTAAATAAAGCAGGAACCCTGATGAAAGTATATAAATGTTAAAGTACAACAACATACAATTAATAAATAAATTTATTAATATAATAAATTATAGAAATCACTTGAAATTACATATTGGGTTAACAAATAGAAGAATCGATTTCCAAATATTTCTGCATTTATGTTGAGACTAGTAACCGGTGGTACTAAACATTCTGCGTTCGACTATGTTCCCCTTTCAAAGGATGTTCGAAGGATGGTGTGTTATTGTGATGTCGTCGTATGATTATGTCTTATCAATTACTAGGAAATTGCGAACAAATATTTCATAGATCGGTTTAATATAATATAACAAAGGATTATGGTCTCAACACAAATAAAGGATTACACTAATAATTGATTCTTTTAATTGATTTCTGTCAATTATTTCAAACATAATCTAAATCATTGCATAATTGGTACACTGGTATACTTCAAATGAATATACTTCAAGTTGATAAGTCTTATTTTAGATGAAAATTATGAAAATAAATTTATATTTTATCAAGTTCTCACAACGAACACATACGAGATGTTTAATATTCGATGCTCCTTTTCTGACTTTATTAATTTTAAATTAGTTTACATATTTTATTTTTTATGTAGCTTTATCTTGAAGACATTATTAGACTACATGACAATGATGAAGTGGAATCAAATTAACATAGACTATAAGACCTTAATTATATAATGTGTTAAGTGAAACTACGAAACATATTTCAGATTCAGTTTAGATCACCCCGGTTCTCACTCAACCTTTTTAACAGGCGGGAAGGGCAAACTCCAGAAGCAGGATTGGTGTTAGAGACAAGCCAGAAGGGAAAAAAAGTAAAAAATAATCCAATTAAAAATGTTTATTATTTTTTTAATGGAGGTTTGAGGGCCGCAGGGAAGTAGGTTGAGGGCCGTGGTTGAGAAACCATCTGTTTGTCTCATGTATTCTATAATTAACGTTTCATCTATGTAGGATAAAATTAATTAAATAAGGATTTATAACAAATTTGCATAATATAATAATAGATTTATTTTGCTAAACATGTGTACATTATTGTATACTATACGGCAGATATACATGTTAATGGTACGAATTTATCAAGTTAATCTAACATACAGTACAATAACATATTTGTCCGAGGTAAAAATAATCTTGTCTTCCGGATATTTTTATTTATTTTTTAAATTATTTAATCAATTCTTCCTGATTTTGTTAACATCGATAATTTAATAAGTGTGAATCAATAAATCATTCATTATTGATTAATAATACTAATACTCGTTAGTTGTCTATCTGTCTGTCTAGGTGTCTGTGACTTGAGATGTAGTGGATCCCAAAATTGACCAACCTCGAACAATAAATTGACTTTTTCCTTGAGCCAACATGGGCGCGGCCACAATTTGTTTAAACATAGGGAACCAGGGGCAGCGAAAGAGTTACAATGGGATATATAGGGATTGATTTATTATTGAATGTAATCTCGATATAATTTGGCTAAAAAAAGGCGATAATTAGCATTTAATCAGGATTTTACAACATTTTAATTAACACGTAAACTGTACGTGTGATTTTAAATGAGCGAAGCACATCGAAAAACACGGAAAATTTGACACTAAATGAAAAGGACTTTTATTCATTTTTTTAATGATCTTCAAATCTTTATGATCTACACAATTGTGTCAATTTTAAACGCGGAATGAATTAACAAATCATAGCGCAGTAAAAGGAACGCTATTTTTCTAAAACACACTATTTTGACAACTTTTATTTTACAAGCCTTTATTAATAAAGTTGATTTTAATTAATCTATAATCCCGACGATTCAAAATGTTAATAACAATATTTTTCTGGCAATTAAAATTAATAACATTTAAATCAATAAGGAAAGTTTTAATTCATATGCGTAGCATTTGAATTGAAATGGAACATTTTGAGCCACATTAAACACTTATAAATTTTAATAAATGCATACGTTTCATATTTACCCCTGACCAGTTTTTTACGCTCTACAAAATGGTACTAAACAGCTTATAATAGCTTGTTGATAAAGCTTATAATTGAGGTAATTTAAAATGCTTAATTTTAACATATTTATCGTGTTTTATATGTATGGTTTGTTCCGTTTTTAAGTGACCATTTTGTTTATAAAGTTATTGAATTCATTGTTTCAAACGAATACTATACTATTTAGTTTTTTACGTACTATCTATAGATGCTAAAAGCTACTGGAAAATATTTTGATAAAGGGCAACCAAAAGCGGAACATATTTTTGGCTAAATATGGTTTTCTCATTATATATTTATGTTTATTGGTTCACAAGAAAACTACAACAATTTATATATAGAATTAGAAACAAATTAAAATTGTTTGCTTATAACACTCATCCCTTCACGGGCAATTTCGAGAAATAACATTTCAACAGCTTTAAACTTATAAAAAACGGAACATATTTCTATAATTTTTCTTAAATTGAATTTCCTCAATATTTTTTATATGTATTGTTTGTTCAGTTACTTACTTATCTTTTTGTTTATAAAGGTAAAATTAATAATTATATCAAACGTAAATGATTAAGTTTTTCAGTGGCTATTTAAAGATACTAAATATTAATCAAAAATTATTTTTTTAGAATAAACTATAGAGAAAAAAGCGTAATTCAATATTGGTAAAAAAAAGATATATTTTAGTTTATTTGTTCAAAAGAAAACTACAACAATTTATATATGCATTAAAAACAATTTAAAAGTGTTTGCTTATAATACTCATCTCTTCACAGGCTATTTCGGGAAACAACATTTCAACAGTTTATAACTTATAAAAGTGGAACAGTCACACATAAAACAGAACAAAATTTATTAATTTTTCTTAAAATTCACTTTTTTAAGTTTTTATTTATTTTAGTTCCATTATATTGGTCATTGGTTTCCTTTTATATTGTAAAGTTAACATTATATTAATTATTATAAGCATTTAAAGTATTTTTCAAACATTTTGCTAAATCCTCCTTACTTCCCCCTCCTCTATACAAAATAAATGTAATTCAATTCCAAATTTGCTATAAAAGCGGTCAACAATTTTCAAAATCAATATAACATTTTTCACTTGTGTTAAATATTATATTTCGAAAACTTTGAATGACTCTCTTTTGAGCTTGACAGTACACATTTCCACTGTTTTTGCACCCAAAAATGCAAATTTTATAGAGTTTTTACAAAAATAGGAAAATAGTAGCGAGTCGAGAATCGACAGGCTACCTCACTAGTGTTTTCCTATTGTGCAGTAGAATATATGCTCGGCATCTATTCATAATAAACAGTTGAATAAATGATAAGTATTTGGATAAATATCTTCAGTGCTTTTTGCATACTATCAATTATCCAAAGTTGCGTCGTAGGGAATCTTAACTTATTAAGAAGAGAATATTTGCTGAGAATAAATGGAAAATTCCTTCCGTGGATCTCTGTTGGTGTTTTTCTCTTGGTTAAAATAGAGTGTTTCAATAATAAAGTGCTGCCGACCATGAAGTAAGAAATAGATAGAGATTTGACTCATATATATTCTTACTCTATGCTGCCGACAATTATATATTATGAATGATGCAATACGAAATCGATGTATAAATTGATAAATCAATATGTTTTTCGGAGATAGATATTTAAGTTCACTCAGCTTCACCTCGAAACTTCTGGACTCTTCTGATTAATTAAACCAATTGATTAATTCTTAAAAATAATACAACCTAAATTATTATTTGGGCACATTTAGTAGCATACATACTACATATTGAATTTACGATTTTTTAAAAAACGCGTTTATTGTATTTTTTTTGTATATTTTTATTGTATATTTTTTAAAGATACACAATTTGACATATTGAAATAACTATCGATTCACTGTTGATTTTTTTAAACCATGTGCAAAGTCAGTGTTTAATTCATTATAAATGCAAATAACCATAAAAATACAAGACATGAAACACATAATTTTTACCCGATATTTAGAAAGTTTATCTTCATATATTTTAAAAATAATAAATATACATTCATTTTGACTACCCTTTTGTGCACAAACTTTATGGTTTGTGTTATTTCATCACTGTTGTTTATCACATGTTGTTACATCTTTACTTTATTTGTTTTAATTTAATAGAAATAAAAATATTGCCATAAAAAAATTTCACTAAAAACTTATATGTGGCTTACCATACGAATATAAATATATACACAAAATTACTGTAATTCAACTCAGCCTGGACTAATATGTTATTTTAGAGTTAGAAAACAAAACTATTATTTTAGAGCGTCAGTTTCCCTTAGGCAGATGTGGCAGATGTGGCACTACTCATATAAGGAATAGCTGAAAAGTATGCTGCTGAGACCGACTTCTTGCTGTACTTTTGGTAATAATATAATAATGCCAGCCTGCTCTCTCAACTTGACAAATAATATCAAGATAGATCCCATTCCTACTTACAGAAAACCATGGCAAAGATAAGGCACGGGGGAAACATTGGGGGCAAAAGTATGCAGTCAAACTGCAAGTTGACTTGTCTGTCAATTCAAAAGTTGGGTGCGCATCCGAACTCTGGTAAAAAATTACACGGTGAATTGTCTGAGAATTAAGATTTTAGTGCAAGTAAAGGAGGTTCAATACCATTTTAATGTAGACCTCTTTCCAATCAAACTGTAAGGCAAGATACGCAATACATTAGAATATGTCGATATTGGATGAACAAAACAGGGAAGGCATGCATGGTAAATGACATCAAGTTATGGCTCTTTTTTATTATAATAGCTCCATGACAAGCTGATTGTTTGACTGTAATATATTATATGTACGTTTTGTTCAATAAAATCAATACTTGCCTTTTCCTATTTTTAACTTTATATCATTTTAAATAATTTATTAAAGTCCAGTCTTAAAATTATACGCACATATAAAACCACGCATTATAATAAAAAGAAAAAAATCGGATAAATTTATTAATCTGAAAATATGTGGAGGACACAACAAAATGAATCATGAGCAACTTCAATAGCTAATTATCACATGGCCAAGTTTGTCAAAATTAAAAGATCAACCTGTCGCAACTGTGAGAACAAACAATTCGATTGCCTCATTTAACTGAATAATTCCCAAATTCAAACCCAAATAAAAACCTTTTTCAAGACTACCACTCAAACAAAAACACACGAAAAGCAAGCGAGTGAAATAAATCTGTTCAATTAAATCAAGCTCAAAGCCTCTCTTGATAAGAAATGCTTTGAGATAATTAAAAGTGTTACCAACCTACACAACTCCTCTTGATCAAGACATGCTCAAGCGGTACAAGTGGACGCTGCAGAACTTCACAATCCACACAACAAAAATAGTCCAGTCGCTTTGTTAATTTATTCAATAAATAAAACATGTTGTACATTAGATGCATACGCACATAATGCTTTTTTTACCAAATCCATTAGCCGTGAATTATTTGAATTTGTATAAGTTTTATATTGTAGAATATATTTAATACATATATAAAGAAAACTTCAGACAAATTTACTTACTAAATTTAAAGAATAAAATAATAACAACTATAACAAAACATACTGTATAAAAATCGTGCAAAATCACCTTGAAGTCACAAAGGATTATATACAGCTTTAAGATTTACAAAAAAATAGAGAGAAAAATATTTTTGCTTGTTTTTTAAAGTAAGCCGTGATGACATAAAAAACTTAGAAATTAAAAGGATTCCGTTTCACTCTTAACTAATTAAGTTGAATTGTCATATGATCAATCATCAATTCTGACTATTATCCACAATAGAGCAGGAAGTTTTGGCTGGCTGCCCTGTAACTCTAAAAAATGGATTTTAAGAAGTCAACCGAAATAGTGCAATCTATAGAAAACTTTTGAAAAGATTGAAAACTGATTTACTAAAAAACGACTCTGTCAAAATAACTACTTGAAATAATACTCCATTAGAAAATAAAAATTTTTAACCACATTTTCAAATAACCACAATAATTCCTCAGTTTCTCCTGTTTATTTAATTCATTACATGTGTACAAAAACTCCTTTTTTAATCATAATAAATCGGCTTGTCAGCTTTATCACGTTCCCACAATAATATATTGGTTTGTGTTCTGTGTTTCTCTTATGTGATAAATGATTTCCAAGTCAAATCGTATACTTACCACCACCGTCTGTTTTTCTGATAAGAATGTTTTAAAAAGAACACCTTTTCATTGAACATAAAAAAACTAATATTTACTTATCTGACACAAATGTTTTCGTATAACTGAATAATTGACAAAACCTTGTCACACTTCATGAAAAAATAATAATATACGAGGTATCTTGCGTGATTTATGAAACAACGTTTATTTATTCGATAAGGGGTCTCTTATGACGCACTATACGTCACATGTGTGTACAACGATAATTATACATTAATATGGCACAACATTTTCGCGCTAACAAATATTTACAGAAAACTACCATCAAAGTATTTAGTTTTAATGCATGACTAACATATATTTCTACACTATATTAAGATGTGATAAAACCAGTTTCATTAATTTATGACAAAATATAAAATACAAATTAAACAATCAGATTAACCCTCATTGTGAAATCGTTACTAGCGGCTTTTTTATGAGAAAAGGGATATTTAACACTTAGTTAACGATATACAATTTAAATCATAAAAACATTTTACTCTTCAAATTATTTTAAAATATATCAATACATTATTGATAAAAGTGTATTATTAAATAGTGAATCTAACTATTATTATATTAATGGCGAGAAGTACAATGTATGAATAATAAAAACATATTTTGCTATTTTAAAAATTACACTGAAAGATGAAAAAAATTCAAAATTAATATTTATTTATTTATACCTAAATTTAACCAATTAACTGAAAATTAACTAGATTCCTCGTTTAAATTTAATTCATAAAACATAATAAACTTTGTAAGGGATTACTAAATATTTATTTCGAAAGTAAAATAATAATTAAGTTCTGATAGTGACTAAAGAATGACTAAATATTATCACAATTATTGATTCGAAAAAACCATAAAGAACATAAAAGCTTAAATACTTTTTGATATACAAACAAAAGACATGTCTGATAACATCTCCAGCATATTCTGCGAAAACATATGAAATCGAAAGTGCATTCTGAACTATATAATTAAGTACTGAGTTTTTCAAGACGATAGGTTTAGTAGATTTTGAGTAATAAATTAGCAACCACGAGTGATATTGATATTAGAGATTCGGTTATTTAATGTTTGCGGTCATTTGGTATTGTAAGGTCATTTGGGACATTCTATCATTATATCTAATGTATATATTAACCATACGCACACGACTGTATATAAATAAATAATATGTTTTCAATAAACGATTGATTCCCGTACAATTATTTCATTTTTAGATATATGTATATAAATTAGTCCTCTTAAAATATTTTAACTTACACATATTATATATCCAGAATAAGTGACTCAAACAAATAAAAATTATTGAATAACCAAACAATTATATTTCATAAACCATATTATTCAAACCAAAGCAATTAAATTGATAGAAATATTTGTTATTATTAAAAACGTTGTATATTGTAAGTTGTTAAGTTTGGCAGAAACAGACAAATGTTCCGTACTTGCTATACGGATGATAAGTTACGTGACAAAATGTACAGCAGACTAGAATCCTACATGTTATTATAGTCTGTGTTGTTTATTGTTTCAAAATATATTAAGTTTTAACTTGTGCTTCATCAAAGTGGAGCAATAATTAATTACTCTTATCTAATACAGACAGTTATGTCTACATTTGTATAAATAAAAGCATGTGAGATCCTTGTACAGTATATTACTAAATCATTTTGTTTCAGCATATATTGTAGTGTACATAAATTAATTCAATTTTTTTTCTAACTATAAAAAAATCCAAAATATTTGTTAGTGAAATTTTGACTTTATACGTACATACGTCGTAGCTAAATTGTTCAAATAAAGTTGAAATTTGACATAATTACAAAAATTATTTTTAAAGATTTGAAATTACTTCAAAAACATTGAGTAAACATTATACTTAAGTTTTACTAATTATCTTAAATGTATCAAATCGATTAGTAATATTGATAAATAAAACATCATAACGTAGAAGCGAGTTCTCCTGATAGAGGATCCGTAGCCTCTCGATAAATGGTTCAAATATCCAATACGATCACATAAAAAAGTAATTTGTCGTATGCTGTAATGTATATTATTATTAAGTTCTCCAATGGAAGATTTATTATTCCTAGTTGTATTCATATTATTTTGGAGTTTTTTTTATCATTTTTTAATAAGCTTTACTTAGTTATCTACATTTCTATGAAACAACTTAACAAGTCCAGTATTTTTTTAAATTTAAGATTGCAGTGCTGAAAATTACTTTGTTGTAAAAATGGTGTATTTTAAAATCCAAATATTTCGTCAGTTATTTCGTCTGACATTACAAAGTTTTAATTTAAAAAAAGGGTTTTTTGAAAAATCAAAAAAATTCGATGTGTTAATCGTATTAAATATGTAAATACAGTATTACTAAAGAAATGTTTACACAACTAATGAAAATAATACATTTTAAGTTAAATAAAAATATATATCTCCTTGCTAACCAATCTTTCTTAAACTTTAACATGGTGCAGAGGTTTTTAATGTTCGTTTGTTCAAACTAAATTGAAAAATTATAATACTTACAATAGATTATAACATTAAACGAAGCTCAGTTTTCGAAGCCGTTTACTTTAGAGAGGATAAATATCAGAGCTGAGGTTAAATTAGATTAAATTAGCCTTCGATTAAGAAAATGAAGGTGATTAAATAATTGTATAATTAAAACAGAGTGACAAGTGAACAGCTCATAAGAAAAACTCATGACAGATCTTAAAAGATTCCTTCCTAGTCAATTCAGTGACTTTTCATAACTGTGCATCGCTTTGAAAGCAATTAACAACCAAAAACAGTCTAAGTGACTGACTCGCTATAACACTTGAAGAAAACTCTATAACCGTCACGATCGCGAAACATGACTCGCTTTTAGAATAAGTTCACGTTTTGTGGCTTGCGGTGATATTAAATCATGAATTCTTTATTAGGGAACTTTTACTTAAACCACCTTAAACAAAATACTAAACATACTAAGCAAACCATATACGTAATATATCAGATGGAGAAACATGGATTACAATAACGTTACATAATTGTTTTTTTCAAATGACTGTTTTTTCTCCCATGTTAATTACGATGGTGTAGTAATTATATAAATCATATTTGTCAAAAAAACACAAATAAAGTAAATTCCCACTCATCTTATCACTCCAGGCCTGTTTTTCTGTTTTAATATTTGTGGTTTGATGATAACACATTCCTTTTGTTTGACCTTTTTGAAGTTTAGTCATTAATGTTTTTTTCCCCTTTAAACCACCCGGATATTATTATAAAATGTTGCTTCTTATGTTGGCAGTCGCATTTACAAATTCTGGTTCTATTAATATTTTTTTTTTTATGGTGGTGTTGAAGAATGGACTAGAATGTGATCATTCACCACTACATGAAAGAAACCTGAGGATACTAAGACGAATATGAAATATTGAAAATAAAATGTGAAGTTGTTTTTATGTATGGTACGGAACTTTTTCGACTATAGCTAAATTGAAGTGCACATAACTGTTACAATGTTTGAATTATGTTCAAATAACACATTTTTTAAAAAGGGAAACGGTTAACTAAGAAATGATGACGAAAAACAGCAAAAAATGCAAGAATGGCTGACTAAATGTTTCAGCTTCTACTGTTGGCTATGTCATCCTGAATTCCTGTAAAGTAAATTTAATCCTTCCAAAAAGTATAGCCACCCTAATTATTATTATCTTCTAAAATCATCTCAACATGTCGATCAAAATCAAGCTCTCTCAATCCTACTGTAGTTCAATTACTAGCGTAAAATATTGTGTCCCGTTAACTTACTGTAATCTTTAAATTTATACTATTACTCACTATAATTTCAAGTTAAATTTCAGTACCAAATATATAAATATATATATATATATATACATGCACGGTCTGCGTTTACTTCTTTTTCAACTCATTTAATGAATATAATAATTAAAATTTAAGTTTAATTAATAAAATAGTTTAAGCAACTTTAAACACAATTTCTATCTTTTATAGTCAAAACAATGTCAATAACAGTCAATTGTGTATCAGTGGTGTTTCCGGCATCGTGTGGGTGAAAATGTTGTCTGCTACTTTAAGGAAACAACAAAAACCAATTATCAGTATTCACACGCAAACACCTAGCAATTCTCCTTAATAATATTATTGTAGGTGTATCTTTGATTTGAAATAGGGTAAACACGATAGGTTCGCGATTCCCACAAATATGTATAATGAAATATATCAATGCATTGGATATAAATACATCTATAACACTATTGTATATAATACACACACAATGCATCTATTATATATTTATATGTTTGTTTGTTATAAATAAAATTAAGAGTTTTCATAAAAAATCAGTTACAGGTAGATTTTTTAATCAATTATTATTATTTATTTGATTTCTAAAAAAGTCTTTTTTTGTGTTTATTTAAACGTTCAGTAAACGTTTTTCTCAAATGACTCCATCAGTATTACATGCAAATCGTCGGGACCGCAGCAAAATAACTCAAAAGTAGTAAAATATGCATAAAACAAACAACAGAAATCACAAGATCAGTAACGGAAGAATAAGGTTACGAAGAACATGAACATTATCAAAATGATTTAGGATAGGGCACGGGCGAACATGCTATATTATCCGAATCATTTCAGACTATTTATTTGTTTCAAGAAACCCGTGTCTTACGAATAAGGAATGAATTATTATGATTTTGAATAAGTTATAAATAATCAAAGTATCGCCACATACTATGCTGGGTTAGAGAGCTTTTATTAAACATGGTACGCTTTATGTCTAAAAGTATGTTTATATTGATAAACAGCTATAATATCAAAAAATAGTATCAAAAAAGCTAAAACACATGTTTTATCACCAAAAAACTCATAAACGCATGTGTCTATCAACGCAAACACACTTTCATGATGTATAAAGCGAAATAAAACAAAAACATTCTCGGCCGTCCTACACATTCTTCCTAGACATGTTATTAAGATAGGAGATGAGACCTTCCACACTCCTCTCGTCAGGGGCGTACTAAGATTATGACTCAGTGAGAACCAAAATATAAAACAGTTATTTTAAATATCAGTAACCTGATAAAACCAATTAAATAGTCTTTGCGGTTAAATGAAACAAATTAAATAGAAATACAAGTTAGCTACTGAAGAAAATTATATATAATAATTTTACTTTTATATGATCATAATTATGGAACAATCTATATGCAGACAAAAAACAGTCCATATGTATTAGTATACGGCGTCTAGTTACAGCTAAATGCATCAAAGTCATTCGAATCTTCGTGATATTTAAAAGTCAATTCTAACAACACCCATTTCTTTACTTACAGTAAATGACCATTTTTCACAAAAACCTTTTACAGACTATACTAGAATATCTTCTCGCACCCTGTGTTATATTCTGAGAACATTGGGCCGCGTTTACAGAGCAACAGTACTTCTTATGACAACAACTCCTACTCCATCACCTCGTCACCCCTAATCGATCCGCCACCCACACAACCTCCCTCCCACCCGCCCACCCACCTTGGGTATCCAGGCCACCGTTACAGCCGGCACAGCCGACACAGAGGCTGAGTCCCGGGTATTCTCCGTCAGCCGGCTCCCATCGAAGGAGGCCCCCTCCAATTGCAGCCCCCCTATGCGCACCGGGAACCGGGCCTGGGGCACCGCGTCGCGCCAGTTACAGATGAACTTGAGGCCGTCCATGGAGCAGGAGATGGCCCGGGCGGTCTGTTGGCGCAGCGCGTTCAGGAAGGTGTCCGGGTGAAAGAGTTCCGAGAGGTCGAGGGTGTCGGAGAGGAGGCGACCGCTCTCGGCCCGCTCTACCCAGCCCTGTCCAGGAGAGGAGAGGGGGGGCGGTTCAGTATAACATTGAAGGAATAGATATGGTCTCCTGTATTGCACGACCGGTGATAAAACATGGACTTGTTGTGTGTTACCCCACTATATAGAATTGGTAATCCGTTGAATGTAATTTGCCCTAACGCCACACTTTAGAAATCTTGACTGCAGGGGACCCCGTTTCATCGTTTCATAGAAATAGCCTTTCAAAGAATTGATGTTTCATTCAACGATATTAAAAAAAGTGTACTTCGTTGAATTTTAATATGAAATAGTTGACTTTTCATTGTATGAAAAGTTATTCAATACAGTAGTAACTTTACAACATTTGCTAAAAAATATCATATTATTAAAAATGGTATTGTTGCCAACTATAAACTTTATACAAAAAATAATATAAATACTAATTTGTAAAATAACAATTATGTGGATTAAGAATTCCATCGATACACTTTGAAGTACAATGATATACTCCCTAAAACGCAGGTGCCTTTTATATAATATTTATAATTGCTCCTTATTCGACAGATCATATTCTTTATATTTGCTTTTTGATAAGGCAGGACAACATTCCTTTTTCAATACACAGGTAGGCGGCATCATAAGTTTAAATTTGTCGACTATAGAATTGCATTGAAATGACAGACATTAATGACAAATGGCATATTTATTCAAGATACCCGTATGTAACAAGTTTTTAAATAATCTAAATTGGGAGAAAAAGTCTAATTTAAAGGACATATTTTATTTGAAGATAAAAGGAAAGCACAACATCTAAAGATTCTACAGTTTCAATTGGTATAATAACAATATTTGAAGAGTTTTCTTCTGAAATATAGATATAAATATATAAGGAAGTTAAATTTCAAAAAAACTTTTCTTTAGATCTCAGAAGCTAAGTAGACCTTTGAATTAATTTTTAATTGAAATATATGTCATATGTTTCTTCATCGGACCAGATTGCCATTATTTTTGTTATACACGGACAAACAAAGCATTACAGACTAAAATATTTTAATGGATTCCATTTCTTCCCGTCTCTTCTCCCCGATATCTTTGGCTCGAAAAACCTCGATGAACAATTCCTGACTGACTTGAACAGTAATTGATAACACTTTTCAGTCTAACTCTTCCCTCGATGTCAATAATTGATTCGCTGAAGTGGTGATACTGTATATATAGTAAGAACTCCTTTCTAGAATCAATGCCCCCCCACCCGCATAGAAACAAGAATTCACCTCAGAAAGGGAAAGTATATTTGAAGAATATACTTTAATATACCCCTATAATGCCTTCGCTTATTTAAGTGATGTTCTATCGATACTTGCTTTAATTTTAATTCACTCTTCACCATGGTTTTCGTACAATTAAACTTAAACTGAAGTATTTAAAATTTAAAACAAACGTTTGCTATACTATTGCCAGTAATCCCCCCCCCCTCCCCTTTGAAGGTTTAATTGTCTTCAATTCGATTGTAATCTCTTGGGACATTTTTATACTAACTATTGATTCAGATTGGCAAACACATCTTAATTTTTGTAAGGAGTTGATTAAAATTTCGAAAAGGTAAACTGTTTATTTTATATTAATGTATTATACTTACTTATTGGGCCAAAATAGAATTGTTTAGCTAAATGAATGAAAAAACAATATTATAATTTATTTGAGAAAAGCAAAACCTGTTTTAAGTTGATTATTTATTAAATAATTTCATTTGGTCATTAGTTATTCGTTTTAGATTTACATTATATTTCATAGTTTCAATATTTATTTATATTTTATATAATTATTTCGGAATTTACATTAATTGTTTACAAAGCAGCACAAACAAAGTTTACGTTAAATTGTAATGTATCGCTACATTTTTCATCTAATTTTTCAAATGCAACAAAAAGTAAAATCAATTTCAATTTCTCATACTTGAATAGAATTTAAAATATTGTATTCTAGGAATTTAGTAAGAGCGTTTGTCTTTTATTAACACTAATGTTTGATGTATATAATGTAAACATATTATATTATCTGCATATTTTACTGAAATTGCACCTTTATGTTAAAGTTGATCGAAATATTTATATTTGATCGATATTATA
Organism: Coelogynopora nodosa; assembly: GCA_034780555.1. Classification (NCBI taxonomy): domain Eukaryota; kingdom Metazoa; phylum Platyhelminthes; order Proseriata; family Coelogynoporidae; genus Coelogynopora; species Coelogynopora nodosa. The sequence goes on along the minus strand of JAUZND010024206.1, from coordinate 1,540 downwards.
TATGATCCAAAATTTTACAAAACAATTACATTTTTATAAACTCATGTGGCCTAAGTTTGTTCAGCCTGTGTAAACATTCAATTCCCTTACTGATTCCATATGATCATTCCTTACTGATTCCATATTATGTTCATTAAATAAATATTCATTCTTAATTCCTAATATGTGGAACAACTGGCGCAAATAAAAAATTAAAGACATTTGAAGCATCAGTCCCTTGACTTTTGTTCTACAGTAATTTTGTGAAGAGATACGAGATGCCACTTCCATCTACACTTAGGAAACTATATTAGGAAACTGTATTTAGGAAAGGCGACTTATTGATTCTGATATTTTGCATTAATAAATTCTTGATTATAGAAAAGGAACTTCTCGCTCAAATGGATGTTGATAAAAGTACGATTATAACATTTCTTAACTATACGAGTAGTTACTTGATGTGTTCATTTTATTTAACAGTAGTTCATTGTTTAAGAGAATGGTTTATATATTCATGTTTGTTGTTTTATATTTTATTTTATTTGTGAATTTATTACCATGCCGTCGAACCACTCTGAAACCCTCCGTTACAGTAAACAAACAGGCTTTGTATTGCAAAACAGTGAAACAAATTTACGCGGCGAAAAGATCATAAATAATGAAGTAATTTAGATGCTTAAAATTTAATGTATCTTCATATAATGTTTTGTAATCAGCAATGTTACTGACTATACAATAACTACGGTTAAGTGAGATTAAATTTCTTGTTATAATTAAGCTGAATGAACTGCAAATGTGTGAACGTTCTATAATATTTGAGCCTAGTGTTTCCATGCATAATTATCGATTAATTAAGAAGAAATACGCAATCGAATTAAAGGTTTAAGAAGTATTACGCCATCTATAATCTAGCTTTTCATTTGATATGTGAGTGTTTTTTATACTGGGCTAATTATATCTAAATTATTTTGATTGCGGCGATCACCAAATATTGCTGTCAAAGTAGCAGAATCGAAATTGAAAAAAAACAGGCAAAAACACAACCTTCACTATTGGTGTCTGTACGGAATGGGTTCAAGCAAGAAATTAAACTTATAAATGTAATTATCCAAATATCGAAAATATTAAGCATTTGTAACGAAACCTCTGTAAAAGAAATTCTCAAATATATATTTGCAATTTGACGACACTCATCTAACCCCGAGCTTCATATTAGTTGAGGTACTACGCATTATTTACAGGAAGCAGCTTTATACGTCCAGATTGCAATATACAACCGGAAGTGGACTGTTTTGAGCTACCAAAATGAACTGAACTGAATTGAAAATTGGGCTTAATTCGTGGAATTTTGCTGTAATGAATAATGAGAATAAATAAAGAAATTAAGGCTCCACGACACTGAATTCAATTTATAATGCCAATATTTCGATACTAGTGTATCTTTTTCAAGGCAGGTGACAGAAGTGTCTAAGACAAAGTATTATACTTTGTCTTAGTATATTGATTCCCAGCGAGTTCTTTGTATTTAACATTTATTTATCTGTACTGTTTCTCACTTCTG
>JAUZND010024195.1:0-24544 GCA_034780555.1 Coelogynopora nodosa | reverse complement strand
GTCAAGATAATGGATTTTTTAAAATTTTGAATAGTTATACGAGATTTAACCGAGCCGTAATCATCCTGATAACCATTAGAGTTAACCCAACCGGTACTTTGAAATGGCCTATTCATTTCATTACTTGTTTGCTCATGTAATGGAGGTCTATGATCTCCTTTTTCCACACGATATTGTCGCCATTGTTCAAAAATTTTAGCTGACCATGAAGTAACCTTTTTCGTCTTCTGGTTACTGCCTTGTTCAATTAATTCAACAATCTCTGAATTGCTCACGTCTATAAATCGTGACGTGCAAGCCATCATGTTGTCGTTGAATTTAAAATATTGAAAAATGCGTTTTTAAATTAATAAACTCACTAGTATGTTCGTTGATTAATTTTAAAACTTATTTTCCAATATTTAAAATTTCAATAACTCATACTTTGCTATTAAATAACTATTACAATTAATATACACATATGTCTATGTAAATATATTTATAGTAATATATAGTCATCTGCATATATGTTGTGGGTCGATTTCATAGAATGAATAAAAATATAAAATTTTAATTATTATAGTTAATTACATAATATAATTAACGTAATTTTAAAATATTTCCAAATATAATTATAATCAATTGCATAGAATGCAATTAAAATAAAAGATTTAGTTTTAAAATTTCTAATATTTAAAAATTCTTCTTATCGTGTTTTAACAAATCGATATTTCAACATAATATGTAATACAATATCAAAAGTGAATTTTGAAATTAGTAAACAAATATTTATTTTAATTGGCAAACAAAATGAATTACCGAAGAGGCACGGGAAACGTATATGTCCTTGCTGCTGAATTAATTATCGCATTGTGTTATATTTCTGAGATAAAATCGGATGTAAATATTAAAGTTTATTTGTCAGGTTTTGTTCAAGGTCAGGATTTTTTTCCAAACAGCATATCATTTGAATATTATATAGGATTAATTAATCCAAATACTGGTCTTTGCAAACAAATCGCCTTAACGTATGCATTTGGACCTTTTGATAGTGTGGTGTGGAAAATGTTTAAAAGCAGCATACAATTAAAAAGCCCAAGAAATGCTTCGATAGATAATCCCAAAAATTTTGATCTCAAAACGGTGAATACCAGTTATTGTATCAGATTCAAGATAAATAGTACAACAGGTGGACCATATCTACGTAATCAAACTTTTAATTATTTACATTCCGGAACAGGAAATTTTGTCCCTGTAAACTTTAATGTTAAAGAACTAAATTTACGGATTATTGTGCATTTTAAATTAAATTGTGCAACATCTTTTTATTTACCTCCAACATGCAGCAAACACTGCAAAGCTACATATGGTTATTTAGGTTACTATATATGCTCAGACACTGGTGAAAAACAATGTTTACCAGGGTGGTCAGGGATAAACTGCTCAACGGTATCAAAACGTGATAACCGAAATAACATATATATAGAACCACCTTGGTATAAATACTTAATAATTACTGCAGTGTCATTTCTTCTTATATTAACTATAATGATTGTCATCTATATCTTTACCAAATGTACAGAGAACAGCAATGTCATAACAAATGATATACATTTTCTACCTCGTGACTCTCCTAGCGATTCAATTGAGGCATAAACAATACCGTAAAAGTTATATCAACCAACAAATATGTGCTAATGATTTTCATTTTAATAACCTTAAATAAACATTTATTTTTATCTAGCATCACATATAATGTTATTAAATTCAAACCTGTTGGACAACATTTGTTGTGTAATCCGTAATACAAGGGTTGTCGACTCTGGATCGAGATTCCCTCCCCCTTCCCTTCCCCCTACGTTTTATTTTGAATTTACTTTGAATAGTGCTGACCTAGATTCCTTCACCACGGTGCACTCTTGTCTAGTCTCCAATATTTAATTTCTATGAACTTTCAATGCCTACCTGGATGCCTACCCAGCTCTCTCCAGCTCAGCTTGTAATTAGAATTCATTATGCTTCCAACTCTCAGCACGAATGGTCGTATACGTACATTCTCGCAAAAACTTGTGAATTCACTTTTTTATTTTGTATAATGGCAACATTTCTTTATTAATGCTGCCGATATTGCACGCGATTTAGGTAAATTCAATGTTAAAGTGGACAAGTTATGAAGACTGGTAACGACAAAAGCAATATTACTCGTCACTGTTGTCAATCTCTTCGAAATGTAGACAGAAATGGTTCAATAATTGGGTGGCTGAACATGGTAGAGTAGCGATTAAGAAAAGTGACGAATCTGGTTTCTAAGAGGCAATCGTTCACTTTGAAAGTCATATTAACAAGACACTCAACGTAACTTGAAATGTACCTCTAACTGTTCGACCAACCTGCAATGCACAGGAACACTGTGTAGTTTAAACTGTCAGTAGTATGGTATGGTGACCGTTGGAGCAAGGGAGGACCAACGGAGTGAGACGGACAACCCTCACCATTGATATCTCTCATGACAACCATCGGGAGTCTTACGACACGCAGACGACATTTTCACACACACAACAACGCATTGGATCAGTAGATAATGAATTCTTCAATCTTACGTACATTAAGCGCACGCTGAGTTTTTTCGAAGACAAGAGGGCGTGGATGGAGAAGAACATAATCCTATCCTACGGCAACCCACAACTGGGTACAGTACCGAAACCTAAAAGAAAAAGATTCATCAATGTGCCTGTCTTAATGGAGCCTAAAAGGCTCACTTCAACTCTTCAGTTTACTGTGACGTTTTCCCGACTTCCCCACTTAATACTTAGATGTATACATCTTTGTAGACTACCCACTTCCGATTATATTAATCATATGCTACATAGACCTTCTTGCATCTTTAGATAATATAATCATGTGTTTGTTTATGTTTGTCTTTATTCTTTAAAATTTAGAGTACACAATGTAGTATTAAACAGTTTTAATAGACACTTTCTATCACTTTAACACGCTTTGGTACTAGCAGTATCTAAAAATGACAAAATAATATAAGTAAAAGTGTGGAATCTTTTCCCCATAACTTTAATTTTACCATTATGAAAAATATGTATAATTTTTGGAGACCATCATTTTATAATCTAACATCGATTTTTACAATAATAGTTATTTTTAATCCACCCAAATAGTTCTAATTATTAAAAGAAGAAGAAAAAAAGTTGAAAAAATTGAGTTGATCGATCTCCTTTATTATTTTTATAAGTAAACATATGTACAAGTATTTCATGAAATATATATATATGTAAAACAATGAACACATGAAATAGCATAGGGAATGTAGAGAGAAAATAATTATCAAAAGTATTTCTTAGTATCATGAAGTACATATGAGTCTGCATTTTCACATGTAAGTCATTGTTTTTGAATACCGTTCATACTATGTCCATGTACAAAGCGATAATACAGGTAATAGAGACAATTAGCACCACATTGAGTAGTTAGCGGTTCTTCAATAAAATGTGTGTTGGAAATCCAACCACGATTACAATGTTTATTCATCCAGAGTTGAAGACGAGTTGTAGTGGGTTCTCCAAACGAGTCAAACACTTCTCCACGATTATTGACAAAAGTATAATCACTGCAATCCAGTGAGTCATGGGCAGGTTAGCAGTGTCCGTGTTTACAATAAGTCCGTGTGAGGTATAGTTGAGATGAAGAGTGATGATTTCTATTGACAAGAAATCCGAGTTCTCGACTTTTAAACATTTTAACCCTTATAGTCGACAAGTACGTACTTGCGTTGAAGCGTCATTTCTACTTTACCATCAAATATCGCCATAATGATTACATTTATAGTGCCAGCGAGCGCCGAATCAAATTTAGCTCCAATTGAAGATTACACTCCTGACATGATATGGTTGAGCGTGCTCTGACATGGATAGATCAGCTGTCAAATGGAATCCATATAGGGTATCCACCTGCAGCATAATCCGCGAGCGTAATACCAAAATATTCATTGCGGTTAAAGAGTTCCCGACAATGTAAGTCTTACTATAAATCAGTCCTCGAATCAGTCCCTCCTTACCATGTAAAATAGTATAGGTAAGCGTTTCCGTATAAATGGCATTGCTAGTTAGAAGTTGGCTCTCATGCTCCAAAATTATACTTGGTGCGATTTTTACTCGTCGTACAAGTAGTACTGCATGTACCACTTATTATTACGTTTTTATTTTTTGATCATAGTAATTTTCTATTAGTTGGAATGCTAGAGAAAAAACGGAACACATGCAGCATTAAAATACCTATAACTTTGTCGGACCTTTAATGCGGCTATCGGAATAATTTTCTGTTTTACTGTTCTTACCTTTATTGATTTTTTAAATGTTAAGAGAGAAACCGCAACACCTTCAGCAGCATTAAACGACTTATAAATTTGTCGGACCTTTAATGCGGCCATCGTGAGCCCACTATTCTGTCTGTCTAATTTTGATTGGCTGCAACTGAATCGATTTATTTACCATTGTGAAGATATTTGTTATAAGCTTTCCTAGTCGCCTTGAGTTTTATAATGTGGTGATCGCGATCGTGGATATGCTCTATTCGATGTCAGTCCCGTAGCCAGACATGAGGCAACCTTTTCCTATCTGCGCCCCTAAAATCAAACAAGGACTAGCTAAACTGACATTTTGTATATGTAAAAATAAATTGTAATACCAATTTTCCCTTCTCCTATAGCTTTGAAAATGAAAAAATTTGCGTTTGTTGATTTTAAATCATGTATTATATTTTGGCGTCTCACTTCAAATAACCACGTATTTGTAATTGTTAAGATTCTGCTTCTATAAATTGAATTACATTTATACTACAACCAGTATTATTTATAGAAGTATTAACAACTTCAGTATAAACATAAGGTATGTGTGGTATCCAGCTGAATACTGCCTAACTTACCTTATAGTGTTTATATATATTTTATTGATTTATATAAAGTCTATACTATATAATCCGTTAACTCTACTCATGATACTCTGTTTAGTTATATCACTTAATGTGTTCGTTCTTTTGGTTCATTTACACTTACTTGCTTTTCAGTTAATAAAAGTCTAGTTTTACAAACTCTATTTTGACTTATTGGGTTACAACAGTATGGTGGCCATAGCTGGCTCGAGAAGAGTTGTAGAGGTGGCTGGAGCTGACCCGAGAAGAGTTGTTGTAGAAGTGGCTGGATTATGAGTTTTTATGCAGTATTTCATCAATTTCATATTTCATTTCTAAAAAATAATAGTGATAACTATATTTAAAAGCATGAAAACAGACAAGCATAAATATTTTCAATTTTTTTTTAAATCCGAAAACACGTAGATCCTGGATTTCGCCTGGTATAGATGTCACAGAGATCTCTCAGGGAACGATATCTGAAATAAAGTATTTGGTTATGGTTGCCGCCAATTTTGATGGTATTTTTTTTTAAGTTCTCGACCGAGGTGTTACAGTTGACTTGAAGGTTTATACAGATTTTACAAATGCTCCATCGTTCCGTCTTGCCAGAAAACTCTATACTTCAACAAGACAACGCGCGCTTGCACATTTCCAGACACTCCATCCAGTACTTTGAGAGCAAGAAGATTACTCTTATGAACCAACCAGCATATTTCCCAGACGTAAACCTGTCCGACCGCACACTTTTCCCTATGCTGGAAATGCGAAGACATCAACAGTTAGTTCATTCCAAAGAAGATGTGGAAATCTTTCTTAGACGTGAATTGAATACGATGACTCCTAAGATCATGCATTACGAGCTGGAAAAACTTCAATTTCATCTCCAAAGAGTGATTCACCAGGATGGTAACTATGTATAACTATGTTCAGGAATGTACCTATTTTTAACTATATACAATATGTCTACAGTTCATATTTTACATATTTACAAAATTTGTTCATAAAATTTGTTTCGAAAAAACGCGGTTTTTTTGTGACAATCTATAGAAAAGATATGGATTATTGCAAAATTGTTGTGTTAAAATTCCAACCAAGGGGGCAATGATTATTCATCCAGGACTGGATACACGGCGGCGGTATCTGGCCAAACGAATTGAAACACTTCCCGCGCCGGACGGCTCGGAGAATGCATGCAATCCAATATTGGCCGGGCAAATAGCAGTGTCGGTAATCACAATCAGCACAAGGGGACACCGGCGATACCGATATTCAGCCTGAACCCAATGGTCCAGATACGGTAAGTTGTTTAGTGCAAATACACCGTCAATGTTTTGGAATAGCTGGGGAAAGCGTAATCGCACAATTCGAATAAGTTCACTGGTAAAGTGCATAGTGTTATCCCTTGTAGTCAACCATCTCCTGACAGTAACGATTAATTTCCATTTTTTCATCAAACACAACCATTTTCACAACGTTTATAGAGATGGTAAGTACCTTATTAAACTTGTGCTCCAGCCGCAGATTGCCATCACCATAGGGCTGAGCATGTGTGCTAATTGTCAGGTCCGGTGTGAGATTGAAGAACAAGTTGTATCCCCAGGCAGCATACTCCTGCTAGCTAATATAAATACTCTCATCTCGGTAAAGAGTTAAAGTTCCTGAAACAGTCCAGTATTTAAGTACATAGCTACCCTTTGTAAAATTTGGAGTGAGTGAGCGAAAGGGTACAGCCACCCCCTCACGATTTAGAGTAATATTGGAGACGCCAAAGTGTTGAAAGTCAAACGGGTTTGTTTCAACATCACCGTTGAACGTCATATTAACCATCTTATGTAAATGTTCACGGAATAGTACATTACGAATATGGCTCTGTGATCCCGTGGGTATAGTATATGTAGGTCCTCATATTAGTTTGTTGGATTGGGTAAAGGTCACTGCGTAGCGAGTCACAAGCTTCTTCTCGTGCTCCATAATAATTGACGGGGTGTTCTTCACCCGACGAATATAGAGTACCGCCTCTTCGATAATAACGCAGGCAGTAGAGTCGGCGCCTGTCCTACCAAACAGTTTCACTTTCATATTCAGTTTACTGAGTATGTATTTCCCCTGTTGAGTCATATCAAGCCAGAGAGGGCCACTGAGATCAACAGCCTTGTCGGCAGCAGTAATTAGAACAATCAAGCTGAGTGAACTAATAAAAGGGGTGAAACATAAAGTACAAAACCAAATGATGACTTATATTGAACTATTTAATTATATGAAAAATAATAAGAAATTTTGTTAGCTACTGCAGCAGAAAAAGTAGTGGGCTCCCCGCACTGTAGCGCGCTGAGCTCACTCTTTAGAAATTGCAGCTGGTAGACCTTGAATAGGAAACTGTGTTAGTAGGGCATCTCACCGTGCTGGATTTTGTAGAGGTTGGTTGCACGAATTACCATTAATGACCGAATCCGTACTTGAAGGCACCGAGCACCTTTTTATTATCCCAGTCGTAAGCGCTGAAGTCCTGAGCCAGTTTGAGCCATGCCGTGTCCTATGAATTATAGTACATCTGATGTTGAGTTGAGTGCCTTGTTAACCTAACTCTCAAAGTGAGTTATTTCAGCGCAAAGATTAGTATCGTTGCCTTTTTCAATAGCCAGGTGAAAATTTTCAGCCACCCAGTTATTCAATGGCTTGAATATATGAATATTGAATATTCACAAAATGTATACTTGTGAATTCTCTTCAGCAGTCCCGATTGCTTTACAATAATGACGCGTATAATTGGCCTTGTCTGTACCAGTCTTGGCAACAAGACCGAGCTTGATAGCGACATCACCTAAATCTTGTGTGAGATAAGCAGATTTAATGAATAGTTTTGCCAATAGATAAAGATTAAAAATTTTGCGACTTGGAAGGTGTAGACGATAGCGCGAATACGACCTTTCTTTGTAAGAGTTGGAAGTGGAATGCATTTTTGCTACGATAGCTTCTCTATTTATACTATTTTTGACTTAGAAATTTTTTTGTTGGGGGTGTCAAGTGATGTGCTCGAATCGACCCTTCTATACTACTTATAATTAATTTCCTGTATATCTAAAATTGTTTTATTACATGAACTATTTTACTGCTTTCAGTTTTTAAATCAGTATTTTGCCATAGCGTTCGGGTAACAGTGAAAGAGTTATGTATTAATTACTTTATGCCCATTATAATATATTTAATCAACCTACATATTTGTATCTCCATATCTTTTGTTTATTCAGGTTAATTAAATATATTTAACTGTCTATAGTACTTTGTACTATAGATTGATGTAAATTCTAACTGTAGAATGTACAAGCGTACTTTATATAGCGTACATTCTCTGGGTTGATTTATTGATTTATTATAGACAGTAAAATATATATGATTATTTAACTGATTTACGGATTTCCATGCTTCGCAAAAAGTACTCGGATGCTTCGCATCCTCGTACTTTCTAGGCATGGAAATTCTAAAATCAGTTAATTATTATACACATAATGAAAGTATTATTGATAATATATAATACTTTAGAGAATATTCCACATCTTATTGATAAATATTAAATTTATATATAGATTTTTCATTGTCCATAAATTATTCAAACTTTTGAAATAAACAATGTTTTGTAATTCCTAATCCGGTACATTAACGCTTGTCGAATTTTATTACCATGCACCTGTTTACAATTGTTAGCAAATAAAGAATATTAATTACTTAGAAGTTACATGTATAATTCGTAAAACATTTGCCTTACTGTATGATTTTCTTCTTGAGAATTTTGGAGCTGGTGTGTTTTTTCGTAAAAACATTTTTGAATGACTGTCAAGGACGAATTTGATATTTGCATGGTGTTTGAAGAGCCAGCAGATAAGATATCACTGGCTTCAAGTAGCTTCTAGGATTCTTGTGTCCGGTGATATTGTCTATGTACTCATTTTGATGTATCACTAGTACTGTCATGCAGAATATTAATATATACAATGGTTCGTACATAAACCTTCTTTAAAGTACCGGATACTTTTTTAAATGATTACCTTTTATTAACTTGTCTATGCTCAGCTAAAAACCAGAAAGGGACAATTCTGTACTCCTGCTATATATTTATATATATATATATATACACTGTATTTTGCAGTACAACTGCTATTAATAGCCATCTCTTCTCCCCTGCAGTAAATAGAAAAAGTAATATTTTAAACAGTGCGAAATTTCGAAGGGCAAATTATGTATATACGGTCAGTATCATAGAGTAAGGATAGACAGAGATTCCACTCTGAAAAATTAGTGCATGCACCTGAGAATAATTAGTTAATATACTAATAAAATGTCCCTGATTACCGCGGTACAGTTATTTTTTTGTTAAAAAATTTCTGTAACGAGATAGAGGTATGTACACTACTATTTCCCTACATAGCTTAAAAGTAGTAGTAAAAAGTTAACAGTATTTTATGATTTAACTTCATTAAAATTAATTTTTATCAATTATTTTAACAACTTTTATTTAATAAGCCTTTATTAATAATGTTGCTTTCAATAAATCTATAATCCCGGCGATTGAAAACTATTGTTGACTATTTCTTTTCTAATACCAATTATGTAATAGTTAATTATTGATATTAATTCCGGCGATTCAAATTGTCGATAACAATTTTTCAATTAATAAAATTCAAATCAATATGGAAAGTTCCAATTCATGTAGGAAAATAAAATGGAGGTCAGATTGTTTACATTGTTAATTTAAACAAATGAATTTACGCAAAAACCGTATGAAACTGCCGGAGTGGAATCTCTGTCTATCCTTACTCTATGGGCAGTATAGTGAAAAAATATCTTACCACTAATGGTGTTTTGAATAGTATTCAAAAGAAACACGACGATTATCAACGATTACCAGGCAAAGATCTAACGAAGCTGAAATCCTACTTTGAAGAAAATACTAACCAGGATAATTTGCAAAAAGAATGCATGTTCAACATTATAATTATCATTTTCAACTTTGAGGTCAGAAAAACCTACAATCACTGACTAAAGCCTCAATAGATTTCAAACTTGGTGAGAACGGACGAAGAATTGCCTTTATCGAAGTGCCCATACTACAGTAACATGTCATTAAAACATCACTGAATGGAAATGAATTAGAAGATTTGAAGCTTGCCAAGATGGCAGATCAAAGCCAAAGGGAAGATTGCCAGTGCGCTGCAATGAAAATAGACTAGTCTATCTCACAAATATACTAGTTTCGTCTAAGGATGACAGTCTATTTCCTAAGTTAAATTTTTTTAAATTATTTAAATTATTTGTGGAATTAAATTTTATGAGTTTGCTTCTTGCTATTGTATATTACAAAATTCTTGTAGCATAAATAAATTTATAATATTTGTATTTATTACACATATACATCGCCAATAGGATTATTACCATGTTATCAATGCTATTACATGAATGCGTTTTGAACATATATATATAGACTTCGTGTTTGTGTGACTTACTCAAATAACAAAAGTTATTATTTGAATGAATTATGGATTCATTCTATCACTACGGTGTTGAAATAAAAAAATGGGTTTTAAAAAGTATTATATTCTACAATTGAAACAAATCCTACAGTAAAAACTTTAAAATATTATATATTTTTTTCGGATTAATTGCTTGAACACTATAACATTTATAAAAGCCACATAAATGAGTAGACTCATATTTAAAATATGTGGAAATACTTTAAATTCAAACTAAATTATTTGATCAATAATTGTTAAAAAAATAAAATTTATAAATTGTAAAAATCAAAAGGAAATATTGATAATTAGAAAGATTACTAGATAGTTATTTTATATAAAAATTAAATGGGTTGTAAGTATTTTATATTTTCATGTAATTTCATTTAATACTGTCAGTGAAAATCTGCATTGATGAAAGATAGATGTCTGCCCATCATTTTGCTAGCATGTGTTATTCACATAAATGTCAACATATTGGTGGATGGACTGCAATGCTTTGACTGCGGCCGCAGATTAGTAAACGCTTACAAAAAGTGCCCTTATGTATCCGACAATGAGCAAGGGCTTTGCTTGGTGAGCTGGTATTTATAATACATATAAAACAACAGTATAAAAGCGTACAGGTTACTATACCGACTATGTAACTACTTATATAACTATACTTTTTATAAATTAATTAACATAGTCAATAATGTTAGCACTTATATATAATAATAGATAATAATATATACAATATATAGAAAATAAAATACCATCCAAATTGTTTACTATGTAATTGATTTAATAAAATTAAAGCTTCCTCTAAGCAGATTTTTTAAGATAGATAAATAAAAAGCCAAAACTGCTTCGATATATGTATATCGTAAATTTTCGCTGTATACTCAGCCTTATCAAACGACAGTGAGAAATTGTATACACCAAAAGAAAATTGCGTAATAGTCAATTATTAGAGGTTATTACGGAGTAAGCAAAGAGTAATATATATGTATGAATAAGCGATAGGATTAAGTATGGGTGAGATAAAGGCGATACAAGTCAAAATCGATGAAGACACATTATCGAGAGAAACTAAAGATTACAAAGGTAGAAATCAAAATAATATATTGAAAAATCAGATGCCTTAGGTCGGCTTTTTCGAATTTAAAGTTGATTTTCGGGTCGAGACTTGATATTAGGATAGCCTCTTTAAAGCGTACTTAGTAGCTGGGGATTGCTCTCCTTGGCTAAGATGGGGTACTCGAAAGTGGAGTCGCAGAGTTGCGCGCGCTTGCGAAGTGAGCCCTGTGTGAGATTTAAATGTTCCCGGATGCGTGTGTGGAGTTCCCGGGTTGTAGAGCCAATGTCAATTTCTGAGACCTGTTTGCAGGTTACTACTGCGTATACGTACACTCTTTTTGTTTACGCATAATTAGTTATCTCCAATAGGGCGGTTTTGTATCGTGCATTGTGGCCTATGGTTGTTTTGGTCTGGAGCGCGTTACGTAGGGAACGCGCACTTCTATCGTGCCCACGGAAGCTGTCACCAATATCAAGAATCGCCTTCACTCTAACACGCGGAAGGGTAGCTTTTTCACAACAGACCACATCGAAGAAATCCTCTCTGTCATTTTCGACTTTTTTAATCATGTAAACTAAATTTACAAGCAGATATCTGGATTACCTATGAGAAGCAATATATCGGGCCTCTTAGCTATTCTCTTCATGGACACTCTCAAACGCAACGTACTGAGAACACATCTAGAGTTCAGATTACACAAGCGGTACATCGATGCCAGCTTCATCATAGCCTCGAATCGGAAAGAAGCAGAAAAGAGCTTTAATTCAGTGAACACTGAACACCCACCGATAAAATTCGAAACGGAGTGTCCAAACGAGGACAATTCCCTCTCGCTCCTCGACTTCACAGTTACCAGCGCTGGATAGAAATGCTGCAGCATGGATAGAGGTCATACGTTCGAATTGTACCAGAAGGGAGAATTCTAAGAAGAATCATTTTTCACACGCACTATCTGCAATCCTAAGCACAATTGAAACTAAACATCGACCGAAACAAATACTACAGACCAGAACAACCAAGCCACAATGCACGATACAGAACTTCCCTATTGGAGATAAAAAATTATGCATAAACAAAAACTGTGTATACGCAGTAGTAACCTGCAAACAGGTCTCAGAAATCTACATTGGCTCTACAACCCGGGAACTCCACACACGCATCCGGGAACATTTCAATCTCACACAGGGCTCACTTCGCAAGCGTTCGCAACTCTGCGACTACTCTTTGGAATACCACAGCTTAGCCAAGGAGAGGAATCCCCAACTACTACGCTTTAAAGAGGCTATCCTAATATTAAGTCTCGACCCGAAAATCAACTCAATAATCGAAAAAGACGACCTGAAGCATCTGATTTTTCAATTATTTATTTTAATTTCTACATTTGTAACCTTTTGTTACTTTCCATAATGTGTCTTCATCGATTTTGACTTGTAGCGCCATTTGCTTACTCTGTAATAACCTCTCATATTTGACTATTACACAATTTCCTTTTGGTGTATGCAATTTATCACTGTCTACAGATTATTATAGTTTGAAAATTTACGATATACATATATCAAATAGTGGGGCGGTTTATGGCAATGATCGTTACTTGCTGGCCCAAAGCACCAAATTTGGCAGACATACACTTTGGACCGAAGCAAAGAATTTTTGGAGAGGGGTACTCGATTTTAAAGATCAACTTCAAAGGTAAAACTTATCTAATTACCCTCTTGAGCCATTTTAAAAACAATTTTCAAATTTTTTATATAAACTCCGTAGTATCACTAGTAGCCCATAATCACATATATTGTATTTTCTCGTTATAGTATTTTATTTGCTGTACTTAAAAAAAACAGTATTGCAAAAAAACAAGGGTGACATATAATATGCATGTTTCGGTTTATCAAGAGACACACATAGCACCATTATTCCATGGTAGAAAACTGCCATTGAATTGCTCAGCTTTCAGGAAGAACACAAGGATGGAGAAAGAATGTCATGCTTCACAATCACCACCACATTGATATAGTGGTGTACACGCATGACCAGCCGTTTTACATTTACATTTCTTAGAACACATAGGAATAAGAAAAGCTATATAGGTCAACGAAATATAAGATTTGATTTCTAAGATCTAATACAAGATTTGTGCAACTTTTTGCACAAACTTTAATTTGACGGAACTTTAATCTTGTCGCAGTTACGATACAATAGTAAGTTACTATATAGTAAGTTTTTACACGATGGTGCAACCGGGCCAACGTATATTCCGCAAAGAGAAACGCCCATAAAGTTGCAGTACCATTAAATCAGGGCTTTATCAGTTCAATTTGTGACGAAAAGTTTGTAGCCTAAACTTCTATCTCTTAAAAACACTCTCATTGTATTTAAACAGTCAACGAAGATAGTCTTATTGAAAATGAAACGTATTCTTGTTGTGTTCAGCAATTTTAACTTATAAATTATTTATATACTGTATAAAGTCATATTAAGTCATACATTGTGTACTGTATAAAGTCATATTAAGTCATACATTGTATACTGTATAAAGTCATATAAAGTCATATACTGTATAAAGTCATATAAAGTCATATATTGTATAAAGTCATATAAAGTTATATACTGTATAAAGTCATATAAAGTCATACTGTATAAAGTCATAAAGTTTTATACTGTATAACGTCATATATTGTATAAAGTCATATACTTTATAAAGTCATATACTTTATAAAGTCATATACTTTATAAAGTCATATAAAGTCAAATACTGTATAAAGTCATATAAAGTCATATACGGTAATAACTTAGTTTTATATATGTAATTTTTTTTGTTACATTTGTAGCAATTATTTATTAAATTTGTAACAATTACTGTTGATGTTTAATATGCGAAAATTGTGTTGTACATATTTAATCATTCTATCTATTTTATTAAACATGTATTTATTTCTTGTCTGTCACTTTACGAATATCCTGTGTATTTATAAGTAATACATATATTGTTAAATATTCGTTGTACTCTAAATGTTACGCTAGGGTACACTTGATCTATACATTGAATTGCAGTTTTACCACGAGGGATTCACGAAGATAAAAACTGACGGTTTTGTAGCACGTCCCCAACTTGATCAAGAGGCGTGTTACAATCGTTGCTGCAATTACACGCTTTGCAATACTAGTAAGTTATTTATTGATGTTTTCACCAGGTATTGTAAGACTGGTTATGTTAAAGGTTAAGTTAGTTATATTATATTTA
This sequence comes from Coelogynopora nodosa, assembly GCA_034780555.1. Lineage (NCBI taxonomy): Eukaryota > Metazoa > Platyhelminthes > Proseriata > Coelogynoporidae > Coelogynopora > Coelogynopora nodosa. The sequence goes on along the minus strand of JAUZND010024195.1, from coordinate 9,843 downwards.
TTATTGTTACCGAACTTAACCGACCAAATGACTGCTTTTTCAATTAACACAAATATTTGTACTTTGTACATTTTATTGTAGTTGATTTGGTTAAATCATAAATTTTAATTTTTTTTAAATCTACATCTTTAAATTAGTAGGAATAATTAAAAAATCTTAAAAATGACAGCTTAAAAAATTAGTTGTTTGAAATGTTATGGTTTTCTGATTCATGAGTCTGCACTATAGAACTTCAATGGCGGAAATATGTATAACATTTTGCACCATCAAAGTTTTTTTTATTATTATTTATTTATTATCTAAATAAATCTAAAATATGCTTTATTTATGTATAAGTCTAATACATTCCAATTCTGGCAACATTCTGGATAGATATGATATTTATTGTTACACGTCAATGAACAGACAGTACCTAATACCATATATTATTGAGATATATAGTTGTACTGTAAACTTAGAACAATTTTTCATTCATTATATTATTTGGTAAGTAAGATGTATAATTAAAGTATAAAGGTATAGATACATCTGTGAAAGTCATACAGCTTAGCTATTGTAGTTAACTTCGAAAGAGCTCAAACTATTGATAAACAGCGAATAACCGTTCAAATATTGATGTCTCATTCTGCAGTTTTATTATGTTTTATTATTATATGAATATTATGCTTTCAATTGATACCTAATTGTTTTCTTTTCGGTGAATAATTGTTCAAAACTAAGTAAGTATTGTTAGTACAGTCAACAAAAAGCGTATACACACTAAACACAGTCATCTATACCGGTTATGTATGCTGAAATGTTTCATTTTTTCTGCACAATAGGGATTGGGGAAACCTCTTTTGAGGGGTCAAAATATGGACTTGACAATAACGCTAATATAACATCAATAAAAGTAAATGAAGAGCAGATTGAGCAACACATTGGTAACAACAGGGATCATGATTTGATAAGCCTAGATGGAAAAGCAAGCTTTCGTTCAATGGGCTGATCAAAGTTACCACGCCAGAAAACCCCAATCAGTTTTATGTATATCAGAATAGGAAAATGCAGCGAAAACCAATTTTGAAGAGTGAAATTGGACAAATCTGGCAACATTATACGCCTCAAATAAGAAATACACTATTAGACACTAAGCTACCAAGGTATAAAAAACGTATGCGCAAGATACCAGATAGTTAAGATACCTACGGTTTATGCACGCGAAATACAACAGATTGGCAGTTGAATCGTCCACCGCCTTTCTGCAAATTATCAATGCAAATCCGAATGAAATGCAAACAATATGTACACTACCATCATGAAAGCAATTAAAAGGATATACTAATCCCCAGCAATAGTAATATTGTATTTGCCTTTCTTCATCAAGGGCTCTCAAATTGTCAAAGTGCAAAATTTGGAAGTTGTCGTGCAACTTGAAGGATTCCACTTTCTAAAAAGCTACCTTGGTTACCTTGGTTACATAATGGACGGCAATGGTTTGACTGCAATGGACATAATACGGTCAAGTAAATCCTGGTAGGTACAACATAAGATTTTACGGGAAATATCCAAAACGGCAAAGCTGTGGGTTCTTAACCATCAACTTGTAATAACAATCGAATAGTTCTACCTAGCATAAAGACTCATTGATTGGCATGGCACTTGAAAGCAGTTTCCAATATGATCACTATATGTTTCTCTTCAGGCCATGGTCAATATGCCAAATTTAGACGCATGTACACTTACAAGATATGCTAAAACTACCACAGCAGTATCCAAATGTGTACGAGGCATTTATGGAAGGGCATAAAACAACCCGTTATAGCAATGTGCAATTTTCTGTCCACACATTCAAAGAAGCATTTATGCGGAAGGCATAATGAGAGGGAGATTTAACAAGAGGAAGAATGCGTAATAAAGATTATGTGAAAGTTTGGACTCTTAATTTTTTTACACATAATGCGCGTCTAAGATATCTGATAGAAGAAACGATAGGTAGTTAACGGAGTAAGAAGACACATGCAGACACTGGTGCAAAGCGTATGGAGACAGACAGCAAATCTGTCAGGTTCAATTCTTAATAGTTTTAGACCCATGACAGCATAATTTCTCATTCCAATCGACAATTTTAAAAAATTGACGTAATGTGCTTACAATATCGGTACATTTTTCATTTCAGTTAAACGACCCCATGACCTCTGTGCATCGCTGTCATCATTTCAAATCATGATGAAAACATCAAAGAAATGCAAGAATCTGACTAACCTCCAGAAGAAAGTGAAAGTTGGTGACAAGCAGGTGTACATTGAAAAGACCCTACTCTTTAACAGATCTATTGATTAGCCTGGCAGAAAGATATAACGGCATTGAAAACATATTCAGCTATCAACTGACTCTTGTTCCAACATCTATATACACTATGAATCGTATGATTCTCAGGGAAACAACAACAAAACTAAACATGGGCATGAACAGTAAGATACATGTTGTTGATAGCGGTTGGCTACTCCATCAGGTAAAGTGGGACAGTGGTGCAACTGTCAAAACAATAGTTGATACATACAATATGTCAGCTATGTTCAGGCCAAAGTCAAGGATTCTACTGTAGTGTTTGATGTCTATGGGGTAGAACCACCAACGAAAGATCATGAATATATGCGGCGGATGGCCGGTAAGAAGAATTTTCCAGACTTAAGGTTACCACTAGAATTGAGCGTAACTTGTTACAGATAAGTTTTCCCGGCAAATGAGAGAGACAAAAAAGCTCTGATCGTGCTAAAGTCCTTCAAATATGGCAAGTCACGATATCGTTGTACATCAAACAGAAGATGATGGTGACACCCTCAGCAATTGACTTGGTCAAAAATGTAAATAACCAGGTTTTTGTTGTCGCTCAATGCACTGATATATTGTTCGACTAAGCAATTTATGTCATTTGTACCTACAATCACTTTTGACGGTATTTGTGATATCTCTACCATGGGTATCAGCGACCTGGAAGAATTGTTTACAACTGTAAAGAAAGGGGAACGACAGTGTCAAACCATGAAATATAACCTAATGCAAGCTGGCATGTCGCGGCGTTTCTGCATGTTGTGTGTGCTGTGCTAACTGTTTTAATGGATCAGAAAGAATGGACACATAACTTGGTAGAGATATGGAGGAAACTGAATAATATGTGTACAGTTGTTTTAATGTAGTTACAGTAACTAAACATTTCTGATTAATAATGTTTTTATAAATGTACAAATGTATAAGTGCAAATTTTGTCAACATTGTAACTTTGAAAACGTTGTAATATATTTTCCATTATGAAAAACCTCACATCCAGTATTCAAAATGACGCTTCTTTTCATTTGAGCCCAAACTCGATATATTTTGATTGAAATTTAACTGACGTCAGTGACCTTCGACCCCCAAAATAGGTTTTCCGAGACCTATTGCATCTCACATTTTTTGGTAATAACGGACTCCCAAAATTTGTTAAAATAGGCTTCTTTCCAATTATATCATAGATTCATTTAAATGTTTGGGAACTAACAAATAAACAATTAAGAAAAAATATTATTTCAATGTTTTTAAATTATTACAAACAAATGAATTTAATCTCATTAAATTGTAAAAATATATTTAATTTTAAATTGAAAAGATAAATTCACTTTCGGTTTAATTTGTACGTGTATTTATTTGTTAATATGAATAAAATTGAATAACTGAATTTTTTTTAAATTCAATTAATATCTATTTTTATGTTGTCTTTTAAAATGTATTTAAAATTAAACGAGACCTCTCTCGTACACCATATTTAAAATGGTCAAAATACACGTTTTAATTGTCTGTACATGAAGTCACTTGTGAAAGACTATACCCCTACATCACCTACTATTTGTGGAATATTCCAAAACTTTCTCACAGCCACCTGAGAAAAGTGGGCAGAGCGCAGCTTGAGAATCTCATTATCCACTAATTGGTATCATTAAAATATGTTTTGTATAGGCTTGGCACAGTTGGTCAGGACGCCTTCCGAGACTTTAAACTTATGATAATGTGATAAACTTTAGACTAATGTGATAAAGCTTGTAACTGCTTCAGAAAATAAATATCGTGTTCTGCGGTTTCATCTCCAGCAAAAAAACATGTACCTAACTGCTGTTCAATAAATTGCTGATAAAAAAAATGAACTAAGCTTAGACTTGAGAACAATTTAAGTGCTGCGTCTTGGTCAACATATTATATACTCTTAGCTTTAAAGTCACTTTCTTGTTTGTAAAGTGATGTAAAAGTTGTGTAATTTGTCATAACTGCAAACAATCACATACGTCCAAACTGTCTACGCACAGCATGAAAAGAATTACGACCCGCATTATATGAAAACAGATTTCACATTATAAATCAATTCAGCACCATCAATATCCTGCAGTAACCAATTTTCAACAATTCTGATAATGATATATTCGCATAAAGACTCCATGCAAATAAAGATTTCGGTTGTATAAAAAAACCAGCACAAATTATTAATACATCATCAAAAAAACAACCCATCAATTGAGTTACAATTGTAACATATACAAAATATAAAGTAATATATGAACAGCATATTATACACCACGTCTGCCATGACAAAGACATTGAACACGCGTACGGCACATTATCACACCATCTAAAGAACCTATCTAGATTCATCGATTTGTCAAAACACAAATAAAATTACATCACAACAGTATATTGTGGTAATAGATTTTACATCTTATATAGTATTCACTTTATATATGGATTTATTTCTCTTTGATTCCCAGATGTACGATATAATCTAACATAATCCTGTTATATACGATGGTTTCGAAAAGCGAAGAGTCATGCACAAGTTTTGCGAGGCCAGCCGAGGTTAGAGAAATATGTTGGTAGTTATGCGAATCCTAAATAGGCTAATTATTTTGAAACTTTATGTATTTAACTTTTTTCTTAATAAAGTAAGTTTTTTATTTAACGATAGTATAAATAAATTAAAACCTTTTCTACGATTTCAACGGTGCAAAAAAAAATTTGATCGGATAATTTTCATTGTTAAAAATAGCTTTGAAGAAGGCTTATTTAGGCTGGGCGCAAAAGTCAATACATTTGTTTGCCTCACAAGTGCGAGTATGACTTGTCTTTCTCACAGATTTGATATCTAGGTATATAAGTATGATATACGAAAAATCGATATCTATGGTATTCATTATACCTGCATCCTCAATGCATTTAACGGCATAATGTAGATGATTGCATTACATAAAGCACTCTTATCAGGAAACGCCAACCCAACATAAACACCTGAATATGGGAAAATTTTCCATTTAGTTAAATTCTGTTTTTCATATTTATTGTTGATCAGGTTTTGGTAGCAAACACCAGAAACGATACATCATAACACGACATTACAACTTATGCTAACCAAAACATAGCTAAGTATGTACATTGCAAAGTCGCCTCGCCCAAACTATAACTATAGTATTTAATTAAAGGCTATTTTTAATTTTTTACTGTCAAATTGTTAAAGCAAATACACTCAAAGCAAATAAATGTTTACCACTTTTTATATCGTATCAGGTTCAGAAAAGAGTTCTAAATCCGTTGATGGTACTTCATAATTACATTTTCGATAATATATTATTTCTTTCTATTCTTTCTGATTCTTCAATAAATAACGGATTTTGTTTTTACCTTTTGTTATATAGAGGAAAGAGCCTGCCCAATCGGAACTACGAATATAGCAGTCAGGGTAGTACCCTACGAGGGTATGTACGAAGTTAGAGTGTGCAAACAGGATGAGACATGCGTGGTAAGCAAAGACTGAAATAATAGCTATATACATAGACTGGGCACTGTCGTGTATGCTATGCGTTAGTGAAAAGTGAAAAGACAGTAATCACGAGCTGTTTAGCGCCTATCTAATTAGAATGGAAAGAACATTTCAATTGAGACATTTTCGACTAAAAAATATATTTAAAGTTATAACTTTAATTCCCAAATTTTAAAAAACAATGAAATATTGTATAATATAATATACATTTTTAGAAAAATCATAAAATTCTCTTTTACGCAATATGATTTTTAAAAGATAACATGTTTATTATCCGGATAAATTGCGTGCAAACTTTTATTTATTTATTAATAATTATTATTAAGTCTATGGTGGACAACGATATACCTTTAGAGAGTGACTTTATGCGTCGATTGTGCAAGAATAATTTACAAGAATCAGGGACACTCCTATGGCATCTTGCCATGTCTCTCTTTTTGAAACAAATTTTGAAACTTATCTTTAAAAAAATTTTAAACATTAAACCGGTTTAGAACCTTACGTCTAGACGATATCATATTTGTTTGAAATGACGAAGAAAGTAAATGTTAAGAATTTATATTTATATAATCATAAAATTATAACAACATGATATCTAAAATTGGAAATTATGGAAACGGTTTCATTTTCTCGACACGACTGTTCGTATTTGCAATAATTCATTAAATACAGATCTTTATTGTAAATATATAGACGTTCATATTTGTATCCAACTAATTGTTGTAACAGTAAATTATATGAATTTGTAGAATTTTTGCTCTGATATAAATGGTTATGAAAACGATAAACAGAAATGAAATCGATTTCTTTACACATGAGCTAAAAAGCGCAAAATCGTGTAGGCCCTAATGGAAGATTTAAAACATCCTGATTTGCTATTTTTTTAATACAAAATAATTATATTACTATATGGGTTCCGTACAATGTATTATATAATAATCGTCTTAGTAATTCGATCATATTATTAATTAAATATATTGTAATGTTTCCATAGCTAACTATATCTGAGCTAATGCAACAAGTATTCCCATATCATACTCCCATGGTTTTTTTCCATTTTCGACAAAAAAATTAAAGCAATATTGTGGTAGTGGTGTAGTGGTGGTGTAGAAGGTGGGGTGATGAGTCATGGTCCAGAAATATCGCTTTCCATACTACTGCAGATTTAACGATTTATTTGTAACTCAATAAAATGGATATAGTTATTAATGTTTGTGTCTATGTTTTTTGAGGAATACACCTACTATCACATTTTATCAAAATTAATCATCAGAAATCATTTACACAAAACCATCGATTGTTATTTTCTGATAATAAACGTCGTATTTTTTGTAAAATCATCATAATTATGAGATTAACTTACTTTTTTTTAGAAAATCGAGTCCGGACCCGGTAAAAAGACAGCCTTTCGCTGTGCTAAATCTTGCCCAACGGCACAGCTAGAACTTCGAAACATATGGCGCTTTTCTCAACCTATCCCTATACCACATCAAGCCAACCTCCGGGACACTGATCTTCTAAATGTGACATGTTGTACAGATATATTTTGTGACAATCCTCCAGAAAATATCTCCAAGGCTTCGAAACTCCGCAGGTCAAAAACACTCGAATTGACGATAACTATTGTCGCAATAATTACTTCTATTTATAAAACAAACACTTGTTGCTGTTAACATTTATGTCATAATAATATAATATAACATAATAAATAATTATTATATTATGACATATTCTGACATATTATGGCATATCGTGACATTATACTGTATTAAGTTCAACATAAAACTGGAAACGTAAGAAAGGTAAAGGCACTTACGGATTGAATTTGTATTAATCTTTTCAATAACATAATTTTTTAACATTATAACCTCTTCTAAAAGTGTTGTTATTGATATTGCTAATTGCATATCATATCAAAAACAAACAATTGATTATTATAAATTTCATCAATATTTGAAACCACCAACATAATGAAAAACATTCAATGTTTAGTTAAGCTCGGAATATGTCATCGTCAAAAATACCGGTATCAAAAACCGGTGTTTCCAAAAAAGAATTAAAAAAATGAAACGTCAACAACTATGAATGGTCAAATAGACTACTGCAAACTACAGATCCCCATTTAAAATGTTAATAATTACCAATTTGAGAAATGGCTTTCTATAGAAATAAATTGTGTCGTACAACAACTTTTTGTGAAATGCGTTCGGTGTTTTCCTACATAACTAGCGCGAACTATAAATGTGAGAAATATATGTTTTGGGCACAATTGTAGATATTAATCCAAATAACGCGCGCTATAGAGATTGTGTTCTAATGAGTTTTTTTAATTTTAAAACACTCTCTTCAAATTATAAGTGAATCTGTAGTTAGTCTTTTCTTAAAAAAATGTTCGACATGTAGTTTTTTTGCATATATTGATCTATGCATGGCGTAGAACATACATGCGTCACGTAAAACAAATGACCGTCTTTATAAAAAAATATTAAAATTTTAACATATTCAGAATTTATAAAAAGCATCCATAAAAGCACTTATAAGGTACCTATATGACAACAATAAAACTGTTTCACAAATATAAAAATCACAATTATCCAAAAATAAAGATTAATATATATATTTTATATACTTATTTGGAATACAACTGCAAAATAAAAACAACCGTAGACATCAACACTTGTTCCACAAAAAATAAAGGGCACTATTCTTTTAATCAAGTTAGGAAAAAACAATTCGACTAAAAAGATTTAAAAAAAATTAATTTGTATGTTTATAGTATATTTAGTTTGTGCAATTTTTGAATTTTACTTTAAGTTTTTAATATAAATTTTAGGAGACTCAATTCTAAACATAATTTGTGAATCTATAAAATGTATTTATTCAAAATCTGTAAAATATTTGTAAAACACACTCAAAATATAGTTAAGAATATTTTTTGAAATATTATAATATACATATAAATCAAATAAGATGCATAATTTAATCATGATTTAATGATTAATTATAGATCTATTTTACTTCTCATTGAAAACATAAAATTATCAACTACGGCAAAGAAAAAATGTTCAACAGTGGCCAAAAATTAGGTTTTACTATACCATTAAAATATTTATATATAATAAGTGGTATAGCATAGTGGATTATTGTTAGAATAGTGATATATAATAGTGAAATCAGCACTTTGCCCCTCCCCTCCTTTAAACGAAACCGAATCTCTTTTTTGGTCCGGCTGGGCTTTTGGACCAGGTCATATGTCGCGTTCCTATTGGCCGACTAGGTCAAGGTCGTGTCTGCTTAATTCAAGGTCCCAAAGTTTGATTGTACAAATTCTAAATTGATCAGAGGTACTATACTGGTAGTAATAGATCATTTAAGTACAATTGTTGAATTTGTTCCCAATAAGAAACATTACGGCCATATATTGTCCGATCAGTATTATTTCATGCGGGATTCTGACTAAATGAAGGTCGCGTAGTATATTTTACTATTTACACGCTGATCACAGAATATATCCTTATAATAGTTATCGATCAGTCAATTACAATAATTAATTTCTTTCAATACGATGCATTGCAACCATATATATTCCGATCCTGGTGGCTTCAATTAGATACATTTATCATAGTCAGAGTCTCTTGTACTTAATGAGATCAGAATAAATATCAAAAGCAAGAATTATCAAATAATATTTTAATTAAAATATTTTTCAAATTAACATTTTTCGAAATATCTGTCATAAAACTATATATCGGGACGTTTCAAAAAGATTCACTCTACTGATCGGCAACTTTTGGCTATCAACATTTTAATTTTTATTCGTTAATTAATCGTTATTTGATAAATGTAAAAAGCGAAACCCACAAGAATAACTGTAATAAATAACGATCCTGCTAAAATTATAATGCAAATTAAAAGAGATAGTCCCATAGACTTAGAGGTGAGGTGATTCAACTTTGAGGTGATAACTACTTGAGTTGTACAATTCAACCCTGTCCAGCCCGTGTAACATTGTTTATCACCTT
>JAUZND010024184.1:0-17625 GCA_034780555.1 Coelogynopora nodosa | reverse complement strand
CGAGAAGAGAATGAAGATAGAGAAGTAAAGAGGGGTTGAGGGAGTATGAGAAGAGAATGAAGATAGAGAAGTAAAGAGGGGTTGAGGCAGTACGAGAAGAGAATGAAGATAGAGAAGTAAAGAGGGGTAGAGGGAGTATGAGAAGAGAATGAAGATAGAGAAGTAAAGAGGGGTAGAGGCAGTACGAGAAGAGAATGAAGATAGAGAAGTAAAGAGGGGTAGAGGGAGTACGAGAAGAGAATGAAGATATAGAAGTAAAAAGGGGTAGAGGGAGTATGAGAAGAGAATGAAGACAGAGAAGGAAAAATCAAAAGAAAACTATGGGTGTAATTCATGGCGTATAATTTATTCTCATTATTATAGATTTTAACATTTTGTTAAATTAACGAGTAAATAATAGTGTCAAACCATTCAAAATAGTTAAATTTTGTTTTATCAATAACATTTTTTTCAGTTTAACTGAAAATAAATAGAACTACACATAAACAAATTATATTTTGAGCTGAAAAGTGGTCAAAATAGAACTGTAGAAAAGTTGGAAGCACCGCCCAATTTATTCATGATGTAGAATCTAGCAATAATAATAATAAAGCCTCTGCCAATAATTACAGAAAACATGTTAATAAACATTAATATTGGACTATTTTTAATAAAACAATCTAATTCACAAACAAGGTGACAATCAACCCATTAATCAATCAGAGCCAAGTATCGATTTCTATTGATCCATAATATTAAACGCAGCATCACCACTCACTGGAGTCTTGCGCGGGTCCTCCAACCCCCTCCAGCCCCGGCTCCCCACCGCCTGGCCCCTCATAGGGGCCTCCACCGCCCCCTACCCCCTCGTCACTCTCCCAGCCCGCGTCTAACTCCTCGTTGCCATGGAAGTCACGATCGAGAGAACCACCAGGGGGTCGGCGAAGTCCCAGAGCCCAGGTCTTGCCCCGCCAGTATACCTGAAAGGCAAAACAATCACAATTATCCCGAAAGAATTCCTGTTTGAATCGAAGGATTTCGAGGATATTCAAATAAAATTTTAGAGATTTTCTAGAATTAAAATTATTTCCTTTTATAAAATTGTCTGTGAAAGGGAACTTAGATCTTAGAATATTTATCAGGACAATTTATAGTTTTCGTTAATTTTATTATAAAGAGTCGTGTGTACAAATCTTGTTTTTAGGTACGTCCAGTGTAAGCTACTTCGTCAAATAATTCTGCAAAGGAGTTTAATTGTAATTTAATGTATTATAGTTTCATCTTAATGCTAATACAATGAAGAGCAAATAAAATAAATTATACAAAACATGTTTCCCATTAAAACTACATATTTAGCTTTGCTGACAATTTAAGAGAAATAAAACACCATTGAAGTTAGTTTGTGTCAAGTTACCTTCCCCTGATTGGACAGTAAGAGGGAGAAATCTTGCGCAAATACAATCTGACTGACTTCTCCTGGAACTTCTTCTTTGGAGACTGAAATACAATCAGAGTAACGATCAGGGCTCCTTGTTTCGACAACAAAATGATAAATCCCACATTTCCAAAACCTCCCTTTCAGTTTAAACTTTGATTTAAATATTAAGACACCTTCTCAATAGAAAGGTAATATTCGTACACAAAGTATCACAAATACAGGAAAGAACGTACCCGAATTCCAAAGTACATGAGCAAACTTGAAGGGAGTAAATAATGTAAGTTGACTAATACTCTTATTTTTTCAAAAAACATGGAGTTTTACCTAAACATTTACAAAAAATTTCCTACTGAGTTTACCAAAATTTCACCTATTTTTCACAAACAAATATTTTTTCACAGTATTTAAAACAGTTGTAAAAAACCTTAAAATAAATGATAATGTGTAAATTTGACAATAAAATTCAATAATTCAGGGTTCCAACATTTAAAAATTCAGACCAAACAGCTGCAACGTTTGGGCATTTATATAACAGCACGTATTTTGATTATAACAATTCTGCCTTATCATATTTTAAAATGTATTTATATTATTTGTCAGTTGTGTTACTAATTTCTGGTTATTTTCTTGTATATATATATATGTATATGATTTGTATTGTGTCGGTTATTGAGAAGTGTAATGGAATGTTGACATTTAATGTTATAAGTTTTTTTTAAATGTAACTCTAGATAGTTTTTAGACTAGAATGTAAATTACTGATTTTCAAAACTTCTCCTTGCCTGGGACTATGTTTAACTTATTTTTTAATACATTTCTAGACTATACCTAGGAACTTTGTCAATCACATATTTTAATCAAAATTTAATTTTCCCGAACCGCGAGAATTCCAATTTCAAATTCCAGCGACTTTCCCTAACTTTCCTTAAAGTGGCCAGCGCCACCCTAACAAGGGACAAGGGGGAAGAGGGCGGTAGAGTGAACAATAATAGTTAGTCCGCAGTACCCACCCAGCTCGGTCATTGTGTGGGGCCCAGTGATCAGCTCGACAGATCGACGGGTCAATTTGAGCGCCACTTCTTGCATGAGCGGCATTGGGGAGCATACGGGAGAGAAGACGCGGGCAACCAGGCCCTTTTCATTCTAGAGTGGTTGACGGGTAGCGATAAACAATGTCATAATGGAAAGATTAAAAGCTTGATTTCTATCAGATGGAGAGAGTTTAGTACAGGTAGTACAATTAATTACTATGTATACAACTCACTCCATTTTTTGTAAATAGTGTTTCTGGTCTGTTTCAAGTTAAAGAAACTACTATTTAAATTTAACTAAAAAGTACACTTCTGGGTAGCAATAATAATAACATAAACACATTTTTTTATTTCTTACATATACTACTAATCATAATAAAGGTAGTAGTATATGCTCAAGTAATTCATTGACTGACTGATTTGAGTTCAGTGAACTGAGTTGATGTACCACAATATACCTTTAAATATAAATAATATTAAAATCTTCGAACCAAAGGGTGTACCAAATGTTTACAGAATTATTGGTTTAAACTACTGAACTACAAATAAAAATAATAATTTAGAATACAGTTCATCTAATAGCCGGGCTAGGAGGAAAATTTAATTTGTCATATTATATAAATGTATGCACGATGTAAAAACTTACTTTAGGTAACCAAAACAAATAAATATAATTCGTTTGCTGTAGATGACATTGCTTACGGGTGGTCAAAATATAAAAATGTACATACAGTTCAATTGCAAATATTATAATATCACTACATCAAATACCAATTGTAAATAAAACCAATTAGTCAATACCTTAACTTTATAGCTGAAACGGAAGATAAAATATATATGAACTTCGAAATTGAGCGAAAATTTCAATGGAAAAGCTCTAGTAAATTATCAATAAAAATAATCTATAATTTGTAACATTTATAGCTCAAAAAAAGGAAAACACTTTAAATCAATTTAAAATATATAAAAAGCAAACTTACAAAATAAATATTTTATTATATTATAACAAAAAGTTAATCGACAACTATTCACCAAACTTATGATCAATCGAAACAGTCACAGTTAGACGAGTCTCATTTAATCAACATCCCCGGAACACGCACACGCTACCCCCGTCCCGCTTACATTGTCCCTCCTGTGCAGGTATCCCAGGTGGTCCCCGTCGGCAAAGAAGAGGAACGCGTCGGGCAGATCTCCCTCGAAGGTGACCGTCCGTTCGACCGCCAGTGTGTCCGGGTTGAGTGTGTGCAGGTTGGGCGAGGTTGTCGACGAGTGAAAGAAGAGTTGTCGCTGTATATGTATATAGATAGTGAAGGAATGTATGGGAAGGTGGTGCCGTGCATCAGGTATAACGGAATCATGATGTATAGAATAATATTTAACGGTAACTAGGTGCTAACTTATCAGATAATAACGGTTGGCACTTACAATTATTTTGAGCAACGATATATTGTATATTAAATAAATTGGTAACATTCGTCAAATCAAGGACTACTTTAAATACAATATATCAAAGTTACTTTTACATTAAAAAAAATACATCATAGCAAACTGTTTCTTTAGTATCGAACCTTTTCAAATCAAATGATAAATACCTTCCGAATAAGTATATTGGTCAGTTTTATTATGATGTGTATAATAATGCATTTAGCATACAAGCGAATATACAGAGTGAACCAAAAGTTAGTATACTCTCTATAGTAAATGCAGAGAAAGTTAAATATAGTTTCATAAGCATTCTATTTTCATAAAATTAGCAAATTTACACAATTACATGTTTAAATTAACAAAAAACTTTTTTAAGTATTCAAATTGCCGTCCATTGTGTTCAATACACTCGTCACACAGAGTCAAAACACATCTGCAGATCTTTTGACACAAATCCACATTTTCGTTGATTCTTCTAGAGAGATCAATAATGAATTCCCTCATTTCGTTGACAGTGCGAGGCATATCCTAGAATAAACATCGTTTTTGACAACAACCCACACAAAAAAGTCCATGGGCGTTAAGTCAGGAAACGTAGAGGCTACCCCGATGACCAATCGATCTATCTGTAACTGTGGCATCTAGATATTCTCTGACTTTTAGATGCCAGTGGGGAGTTGCACCATCTTGATGAAAGTGGTCGAAGTTGTAGCTGGGGTACACATGTTGTTTGTAATAATTCCAAATAATTGTTTCCATTTAAAGTTTCATTAAAAAAGTAGCGTACAGCCAGGCTGGTTAAGTTGCTTTTCAATTGTTTTATATGGGTTGGCATCTGACCAATAGACTGTTATGCCTGTTAACTTCGCCTGATAATACATCATGTTAGGATAATCTGTAACCTGACTTTTAAAAACCTCACAAAATTGGGGGCATCTATTTTCATCATCTCCAATCAGACCTTGAATTAATCGTGGGATGTAAGGTTTCATATTGAGGCTATGCAAAATACACAGTAATTAGGTTTGCGACATACTCAGTTCCATTAATGCTCGTCTAGTGGATTTATGTAGGTTTTCAACGTAATATTCAGACAGTAGTTGTTGATTTCTTTGTTACAAACACTGAGAGGTCGACCAGAACGAGGAGTATCTTGTATTGAGCCTGATTCTTCAAATTTATCTCTAAGTCTATAAATTGACACATGAGAAGGTGGAGGTGTACCAAAATGATGGTGCCATTCGCTAGAAACAATTGTAGTATTCTCATGTTTCCACCATAATTTGAAGCATTGCTTACACTCTTCGATAATAAACTTACGTTGCATTTTTAACAATATGCTTATGTTGATCGATTTAAAAAACTATGAGAATCTCAATATACACACTTTAATATGGAACTATATTTAACCATCTGTGCATTTACTATAGAGAGAATACTAACTTTTGGTTCACTCTGTATTATATATTATGTGATTATCGACCATCACAAATCCCTTTTGAAAACGATACGTCATTTTTAAACAGACATAATTTAAAAAGTAATACTTAAAGCAGATTCATAGATTAGATGAATGCCTAGCTATGAACAAAAATACAATAATCAATAATAATATTAATCAAATTAAATCAAATGCATTATCAATTTTTTTTGGCTACATATATGTTATATAGGCAAAAGAAAACAAAAAATATAAATTCCAAACCTTAAAATAATTATTCATTATAACATTATATGGTGGGCTACATCAGCCTTCGAATCCTTCTATGACCTCGAATTATTAAATGTCTATATAACATCACCAATCAGTACAAACTATTACACAAATTTTAATAGAATATATATATATACAATGGCCCAAACAGGACCTTAAAAATAGATTAAATGAAAACAAAAATACATTACCACAATAAACACCACATAAATAAATTATTGTACTTCAAAAAAATTGAAATGCTAATATAAAAGGTTGCCAATAAATAAATGGGTCTTCAATATCCAGTCGACTTATCAAAAAAACGTTTAAATTTATCACCATCGTTTTTCCTGACTTTAACGTTCCTAGTCATAACACAAGATAGTGTTTATTATAGAATAATTAAGAAACACACTGTAAACCATCCTATCTATCTATCTAGGAACAGATAAATGTCTGAGACACACAAGACATCCACTACAGACGCATAAATTAACAGACCGTCATTATGTTCCTTTATAGATTTGTAATAAATGCACTAATAACCGGAATAGATCCAACACATTATTCCAGAACCTCGAACCCTCAATTTATTATTACTATTAATTAATTAGAGAAATAAAGAGAAAATAAATTATCAAGATTACCTTTGCAAATCCAAGCCAAACATTTCGATGATCTGACATGTCAACCGAGGAGGAGTAAATATGACCCTGAAAGTAAAATATAAAAATATATTTCCACTAATTTGAACACCTTAATTGAAGAAATCGTGCACTTTATGATAAATGAGATACATTTGATGGTGTGTATGATGATCCACTTAGGAAGCTAGGAAGCGAAGTATTTTTTTGTTGGTATATTGACATTTCAATTTGAAGATAATTTTTTATATTGGCCGCCAATTAGGACAATTTGATAAGTAGGTATTTGGTTATTAGCTGGGTAATACATTTTAACACATAAAAATGATTATTTTAAAAGTATGGACATATATTAACATTAGAGATGGCAGCCATTTTGATTTATGACGTCATATAACTTCCATTAATATTACGATAAAATAACATTAGAATACTTCTAAAAATATATATTTCTAACATTGTGGGTATTATATATACACACCCTAACAGTGCCCTTATAGCCGGACCCAATCTTGAAGAGCATTCCACTCCTCGTGAACAGATAGAGGAACTGTCCATCAGAGGCCATGCTGGCGGCCCCCTGATTGCGGGACTGGCCGATGGGCGGGCACTCGAGGCAGAACTCCATCAGCCGGCCGGTCTGGGGCACCCCCGACTGGAACCAGGAGGCGTGTCGAGGGGAGCCGGACAGCACGGACTCCACACTGCGCTGCAGGCTGATCACGATCTCAGGAAGCTGATTGGATCAAAGTTATGTGAATTCATATCTGTGACGTCATCTATTCCTAAACAAATATTATCCAATAATTTTGTGGCTATATCCAAATCTATTGTGAGTATTATCATCAAATTACTTTCGATGATTATTTAGAAAGTTTTGATCATTTTTGTATATAATTTTTTATCAATAATTTAAATTTTATAATGCCACAAGTTACTGAAAAGTTGTTACTGTTGACTATAGTAAAATATTAGTATTATCCCGGCCATCTATTCAACAATTGTTATAATATAAAAAATGTAATGTCTTCATTGAATCAATTCATAAAATATATTAAAAAATTAAGAAAATCAAAGGCAAGATTTAACCTGTATAATGTAACAAATATTATTAATATCATAAAAACAGAGGATATTTATAAACACTATAATATGGTCTGATGTCACAAAAATTAATTAAAAAAATAAAAGTGTTTACTATTACACCAAGGAATATACGCAAATAATACACAAAGTAATATATATTTATCAAAAAACTATAAAATCGGATTTTTATAACGTTATAATACACACCAAACACACTAACGAAAAAAAATTGTAAGACAAAATTAGAACTATAAGCTATGGTAGTGAGAGAAAATAAAATATTGACAAACCTGCCTAATATTTAAAGAGACATTGCTTGCACTATATGATATCTGTCAAATGTCTACCTGAGACTTTAAGAGTATAATTAATTAAAAACAATTAATAACTTTACAGTTTTCCTACATGCAACGTCCCTCTCTATCTCTCTCTCTCTCTCTAAGGCAGCAGCCCACCTTGATCTCCTCGGAAGCCATTGCCTGCGGGCTCATGATCACGTGACTTATCGCAGTCAACAGTGGCCCCGTTCGACCCCTGGCAACCACCAGACTGAGTAGACAGGCACAGGCCAGACTTGTCACATGACTCGAACTGGTTGCCATGGTTTCCAAGGGTCGACAGCTCACCCGACCAGGAGGGGCAGTGAGAACCACGCCGGGAGCAGATGATTGGACGGTGGTGGCCGACGTTGTGTCTCCCGAGGACTGTGGGGAGTTGCAACCGCCACCGCTGTTGCTAGGCGACTGTTGACACATGCCAAGTAGTAGCTGATAGAGGCAGTCTGAAGGGAAAAGTAAAAAGTGCTTGACTCGGTGAATGAGTCTTATCAGACTTACTTCAGTATATAGAGTATGTATGAAAACTAGTTTGATTATGAAATATGTAAACATGCAAATATCAGAATAAAAAGTATGGGAACTACTAAAACTGCCAAATGGCGCACAAAAATTGTCAATATTTGAATTTTAGGACCAGCAGTAGCATTAATTTTCGATGTTGGCATATTCAATAGCGTATTGACTTAATTCAATTTAAATTTCATTAAATTCATTGAATATGTCACAAATTACTACTCACTAACATCGACAGCAAAGATAAAATTGTGCCAATAGTACTCCTCGATCTCTCAGCGGCATTTGATACAGCCATATTACCTGATAAAGCAATTGCAATTAATCCAATTAATTGCCATAAACTTTCATTTTTTCATCAATTTTCATTTTCTCTATAATCTGACCTTAACAATAATAATTATTACAAACCTGTTGTAGAATAGACAAAGGACCAAGAGAAAATGATTGTACATAAATGAAAGTATTGTATTATATCAAGTTTATATGGATGAATACGTTTCCTAAAGTTTCCTAACAATTAAATAACATAGCTAACAATAAAATACGTCTCTAACAACAAAATAAAAATAATGGCTTCCATAAACATTATTATTTTAAATAAAATTTAAATCATGAAAAAAATCAATTTGTCAAGCTAGAATAATGATATAAAAACAAATATTAGACAATAATTAAGTGATTATAAAAGGAATTGTCATTTGAAAGGGATTACTTACCTATGACATCATTGGATTCAGCCTTGAGTGACTCGGGCTCAAGAGCTTGCAAGATGTCGAGCAGAGCATTGATAGCTCTTGCACAGAGCTGAGGATGGCTCTCATAAGTGTCTCGAATTAATTCAAACACTGTTTGTAGCCCAATTTCTACCGCCTACGAATAAGCAGAGAAAGACGATAAATGCTAAAGTAACAAGTTCGATAATATATACAGTCACTGACCAACCTAAATTTCATACATCTTAGATCCTTTTTCTTTGGTTATTTCATAAACCAAAACATAACAATATGAAAACATTTTAAAGAGCTTTTAGAACATTTAAATTATTTCGGACTTTTGCATAATTTATCTTGTGTATCCAAAAATGTATGGTAAGTATATTTAAATATAGCAAACTCAATTCAAATTTTAAAGTTTTTTAAAATATTAAAATATTTTTACACCTATTATGGATATGTGCACAAAAAATAAACAATTTCTAAAACACATATTTAAACCATTCCACATAATATATTTAACTTTGTTACTAATCATTACTTTTAATTAGTGAATAAAATGCATCTGTTTTAACTCTAAATCATATGTGAATCAATTTATTTGTAACATATTCGAAAATATTCACCTTCTTAGAATAATAATCTCAGAAGAAAGGAAATTCAAACAACAATTTTTTCCATATATTTTTTGCTTACTATTCTATTAGCAAATGAATATTCTATTTCACCATACGACTCTTACTTTGGCTATTTTGGTCTCAGCTTCAGAAGAATGGGGCACTACCTCCCTGGTCTTTAGACCAAGATGCAGGCAGCTCTTGGCATCCTTTTGTCGTTTAGCCCATTTCTGGATCACTGCTGTCGATCTTAAAGCACTGAAAATGACGATTTTTGGGGCTAATTGGGCAACCACCAGAGGTTCCAGTTGTGCTGTTCCTTCATCTTGCAGGACACCATCTCTGTTGTTATTAAAAATGAATAATGAAATGTTATATACACCTAAAGTTGAATGAATAAGAACCACTCTGCTTCCAGTTTTTATTAAAAAAATGTATGGGTATGATAATAAAATATAAATGACACATATTTATATTATGCATAATATACAGAATTAAGAGGTTTCTATAGATAATAATTTGTTAAAAACATAATTATAGAATAGAACTATTAGCAAAGTTATTGAGTAACTCTTAATCAACTGAATTACATTACATCTTCTGAATATTCATTCAAAGAGAAATGTCAAACATGACTATTCGTTTTACTTTTTATCTAAATACTTCCCTTGTGTAATGTTTCCCTAGCTTTAAAAATATTAATTTAATAAAATATTGACCATTTTCTCAAGTTTTCCTAGCTTTAAAAATATTAATTTAATAAAATATTGACCATTTTCTCATGTAAGCATATATTCATAAGATTTTTAATAATAAGTGTCTATAATTTTAGAAAGCAAATGCCAAAAAACTGATACAGATATGGAGGATTAATTGAAAAATTTTTTAAACACTTTTATTTGTCTATGTTCTGGAGTTACCATACACTATGTATAAATCAATTTGTAGACTTTGCATCCATATTGAAATATATTTCACAAAATAAAAATGGTATATTAAAAAATATATCATAAATTTTAAAATAATTTATATAATCACAATTATAAGTTATCATTATTTTAATAAGCAGTATTTTTTAATTGACTTGTTATATTATTGGATTTTTAGAAATGTTCTTTATTAAATAATATTTTTTGATGCTATTTATTAATTTATATTCATTGCAGTTTCCATCAGTTACAAAATTTACAGAAGTGTGCACTATGTTTTTATGACAATATTTAAATTTATATACATTGTACTTTCTTATTTAAATATTTAAAATAATTTAATTTATATATAAAGGTCAAAAACAATATATGTAGATTATTAGAAAATTTAAAATATATATGTTTTTTTTAATAAAACATACTTATTATGTTATTAGACAATTTTTTGGGAAGGCTGAATAACATTGAACCCAAATAATATTGAATTGGAATAGCATTAAATTGGAATATCATTGATTTGGAATAGCAATGAATTGGAATTGCATTGAATTGGAATTGCATTGAATTGGAATAGCATTGAATTGGAATAGCATTGAATTGGAATAGCATTGAATTGGAATAACATTGAATTGGAATAACATTGAATTGGAATAGCATTGAATTGGAATAACATTGAACTGGAATAACATTGAAAATAGAATTATGAGATACAGTGACTAATCAAAGATATCTGTTGATTGCACACAAGCCAATAAAAAAAGATAGGAGATGTTATTGACAAGCATGTCAATGAATAAGTGCATCACCAAATAAGAGCATCAAATTCATTAACTGGAATATGCATGCTGGAATGAGTGGGAACTAGATTAACCTTGTAAGTAATGGTGCCTGAATAAGTGCATCACAAGAGTGTAACAAGATAACCATAAAAATGGAATAACCATTAATTCAGGCCTGGTACATTTTCTTATGTGGTAGATTATTACATGCTTATTCTGGTTTATACTTATTCCAGTGGTTGCAATTGTCACTCTTATTCTGGTTCACACTTATTTCAGTGCTCAGATTTATGTGCTAATTCCAGTTTGCACTTATTCAGTGAAGTGCTTATTCCAGACTGTGTATTTCTGGAATGTTTATATGACATATTTCAAGATGGAATTTGTACTATGATGCACTTATTCAGTCTACCCAGTTTGATTTGGTTTTGTTCCAGTTTGTAATTGTGTGGTCAATATTATTCCAGTTTAATGTTATTTTGTTTAGATGTTATTCCGATTCAATGTTATTTAGTCACTTCTATAGACTATGTTATTCCAATTAGATGTTATTCAGTAATCCTAATTTTTTTAGAAAGATACCAATATTAGGCATTCATGCCAATTATTCACAAATAATATTTTCATAGAATATATAAACAATGTTTAGTCAGTCAAAAAAACTGCTGAGCTGTATTATTATTACTAAATGTTAATGCTGTAAAAAAAATTGTTACTTGTAGTGAAACATAAATACTATAATATTTAAATTAGCAAATATGTTTCAAATGTTATATTAGTTATATTAGGTATATCACCATGTGTACATATTATGATACATTACTATATTTAAATAATTTAAAGAATATAAAAGGTATTAATTATTAAATATAGTATTATAAATAAATATTTATAATTAATAAAAGTATACTATATTAAAAAAAAAGTAATTAAGAAAATATATAAGTTATTTATAAATAAAATTCAATGTAATAAATTATTTACTTAATTAATGTAATAAAAAATTATAATGTAATAAATTATGTTTTTTTTAAATTATTTCCTTACCAGTCAATATTTTTAATTCCATGGTAAAATATTTAATAAATTTATTTTTATGGTATCTTGAATAAAATAATTATTTAATACAGTAAAACAATTTATTTATTAATAATGAATTATATAATCATTTTAGTCTACAGTAAAATATTTAATCAATTAATTGAGTTCATGTGACATCAGTATTTTAGAAATAACCCATTCCAAAATCTGTTGGAATATATAAGAGAAATGTATCTTTGTAATTAATATCATGTGAATCACAGGGGTCATATCAAAATGTCACTGCATCAAAATGTCACCATGACATAATGTCACCAATTTTTTTTTAATAATAAACAAAACTGATTCTGATATCCATCCAACTAGGGGGACTAATTATTTGTCCATTTAATAATTATATTTATATACATTTGTATATATAAACAAATTTTGTATTAAAATTAATTTTTTTAGTTATGGATTTGGTGATGTCTTGTCATGGACATGGTGACGTTTTGACATGTAACTGAATCATATCATTTCTGGACCATTAATAATAATACTTGTGTCTTGTATATCCCTTTTAACAATTCATTTATTAAATATTTGATCACAGAATTAAAAATATTGATTAGCAGGAAAATAATGAAAAATAACCTATATTATTACTATCAATACATTTATTTTGTGAATCATGCTTGTTTGTTAGTATAATTTATAAATTAGTAGCATTTTCAAATTTTAGTTTTGTAATTGTGTAAATGTTCAATTATGTTTTAAACATTTTTTATGGCCATGTAAAATAATGCCTAATAAATAGATATATGTGAAATAACACTTTTATTATTAATGATGATAAATCACATTAAAAAATAAATAGGCATATGCAAATACAAATTAACACACGATATTTGCTGCAGTTTCGATCAAATAATTACCTTGTAATATTGCTTTTATCAAATTTCTTCTCTAGAAAATCCCTATAAATAGCGATTAATTCTTGTACTGGATCCATAAATACATATTTTATAAATGTAAATAACTAACAGTAACCGCATAAAATTTTCACCAAGTTCATATTTCGCAGTATTTATTTCAATTTATAGTGATATATTTTAACACTGAGATGGTTAAAAATAAAATGCCTATAATTCGATAGCAAAAACAATAGTTAAATACTGATAAAGAAACGATTACAAAATAATTTTTAAAGATGAACCATACAACAGCGTGAAATTAAAATTTGTTATAGTGTATTATATATAATATATTAGTAAGAAGACGTGTATATCCTTCACGGCATGTTCAAATATAATATATATATATACGCAAGCCGGGCAATAATGTACATCTTGTTAAATGTTTTATCTGCAGTTTTCACTAATTTTTATAATTTTATATACTTATATTATATAAAATAATATTTGCATGTATTGTAGATATTATAATATTTGCATGTATTGCAGATATTATCATATTTTCATGTATTATTGAAAGTTTAATATTTGTATGTATTATAGATATTATAAATTTTTCATGTATTATACAAATTGTAATATTTGCATGTATTGGTAGATATTATAATATTTGCATGTGTTATAGATATTATAATAATTTGCTTCATATAATATACATATAGGCCTAACGCATCACTACGCAGGCGAATACAACTGATACCATATGTTATATCGGTATATTGTCAGATTTACAGATTATTTTCTTTCGAGTTGAGTAAAAAATAGTTATTGACTTAGCAATATTAAATTACATTTTGAAATTAATAAAATATTTTAACTATTTGATTGTATCTATATTGATAATTCAAAAGGGTTTGATATATTACACAAAACGATATTATCATATAACTTTATAGGCAACAAATTTACATTAAAAAACTTTTGTAGACCATACTCAAAATGAAAAAAACTGAATTAATCTCTCTATTTTATATTTAGTACAGTCGAAGTTCAGGCTAGGGTTAGATATTTGAGCATGTACATATTGAAGAACCTTGGATTGTACTATATGCATTAGCCTATGTTTTCGATACTTCTAAAATCCGTAATATTGACGACACTGGAAAAACACGCTACTCAGATATTTTTCGATTCTATATTAATTCAAGTCTTAAGTTGTAATGGAAAACATCACTTTACAATAATTAACTGATAAAGTATTTCTAAAAATCATTAGTATTAGCGTAAAGTTGGAAATTGTATGATTTCCTAATATTGTCTACAATATGATTATTACATTTCATGGTGTATTTAATTAAATTTCAAAATATATATAATAATTTTGTCCCAATGTAGTAAAATCTAAAAATTCGACAAGCAATGTAATTTAGTAACAGCGTTCGTATTTTGAACAATAATTAAATATCAGTTTTATTAACCACTTGAAAATTCAGATATTACTTTTAAAGAAAACCTGCGGATATTATTTTTTATATTTAAAAATACTAAATTAAATCAATTCAAAGATTAATGCAATTTTCATTACCTAAATTGTTTTCTGAAAACATACAATAATATAATCCAGACTAAATTTAAGAGCCGTATGCTTCACTACTTGCAAGACCTCCATTATACATATATGAAAACACCAGTGATCTTTTTACAAAAATTGCAATATGAAATAATAATGAGTTCAGATTGCATATCTAACAATATAGGGCCTAATAGGTCTTTGTAGCATGCTATAAATATTGTAAAATATTGCCACCTTGAGGAAATATTATTTCACGATAGAAAACAAAGTATACGTAAAGTCCACTTAGTCAAAAATGTAAAATTTTAATTAACCATGATAATGAAATATTTAAATTATCATTTCATTCAAAATTTTATACGAATCTCAAAATTTTTAAAAAATGAAGAAAAAGATAAATAAAGAAACTATGAATTATAATTAAATAATTTCTAAAGGAAAAAATATTTAGGATGTCATAACTAATAATGAACATGTTTATTATCAATGTACCGAAGTAACAAACACAGATTATGGGACAATCAAATTAGATATTGTCGATAACAGAATTGGAAAGACTGCATGTTAAACCGGTTCCATCTGGTTCCAGGAAAACCTTCTTGACAACACCGCTGTCAACTAACATTGCATATCTAAAATAGAAATAATTAAAACATTCTATAACCAAATTCAAAATCAAATTTCCTAAAAAGAAATGAGATCACAATCGTAATAGAATCAGAGAAATTAAACGCTAAATATTTTGGACACAAAAACTTACACAACACATGGCTTAATGTAGATATGTTATTCAGAAAAAAAGGTTAAATTTTCGAATAATAAAATCCCGACAGGGAGTGGAATATCAGCCTTATACGTGAAAGGCAGGAATTCTAGGGGATGGCAATTATTGCACAAATGAATGATAAAAAGGTTAACAATAGAATTTACATATTTCTTGAAGCAATATTAATTCATTCACGACCGATTCATTCAGAATAATACTAGTAAATTCCAACTCAGAGAACACTTTAATATTATTATATACGACATTTGCTTTCAAATTAGTAAAAGTATGAATATAAATTTAAAATATCACGTTTACGGTAAATGTAAACCTTAAAAGGGAGTTAAGATTGAATATATTCATCGCGACGCTGACTTCTGTTGCAAAATCATGAATTATGTTGAAAATGTGTCCCTGCGAGTTACAGGTAGGATCTAGCGATATAAAAAGCTTGGACAGTTTTAGGAAACACAGCGAGCGTCCGTCGGAATATCGTGTCTCTTACACCATTGGGACACATCATCACTAACACATAGGAGTAGCATCCGGCCGATGATACCGGCAAACACCTATATTTGACATTGGCTCGGGAGTTTATACGTCCACTTTTTACACTCCACAGGATCTTTTGAAAAGCGCAATCATGTTAATTTATCACCGTTTGTGTAATTCGTCTTACGAAAAGCGAAACTGCACTTTTTTGGATTGTTAAAAAAAATGAAGCTTATAAAAATACTCAAGAAAAGGACTAAGATCATCCTATAATCTTTCTAATAAATAGGTTAAACTTCTAACGATTGAATGTCTAAAGGTCTCTTCATTTTGTCTAGTAAATGGGGGTTATGTGTCAAGCTACTATTTATAGTAGTTTTTGAGTGATCATTTGTTAGTTATTTACCATAAAGAAACAGTCCGATTTTGGATGAATCTATGAATAATGAGGTGAAGAGAATTAATTTTAATTAATCATTTATATCAGACATATCTGAATTTGATCGTATTCTCATGACCGTCGCCAGGATTTTCTAAAGGGGGTCGTTTTTTAAAAAGGACACACCCGAGATAAAACTATGCACGACCGAATATTAGATTCACAATTTTTAGCGGGGGTCTAGGATCCATGGGCAGATAAATTCAAATACATATATTTTTTGCAACTAACTGATATGTTTCATGATAGATTTCAACATACATTAATATGAAATTAAGTGTTACATAGTAAAAAATTATTAAACTTGAACTAATAAAATAAAATAGTTTTATAATTAATATAAGCAGAAAATATTATGAATGGAACACTAGAAAGTATATATATATACAACAACTATACTAATTAATAGAGAATTACAATATTACAATATACAGCCATGTGATTTATAACTAATTGAAATTCAGCGTTGCGTCAAAAAATGTTGTGTCTTTTTAATAAAACGAGTAAAAGAAGTCCCAATGAGAATTTTAGATGTATTTATTTTATCTGCATATGCTGTAATAGTTTAGACCAATAAGCCAAAAATGAAAGTGGGTAATATATCCAACAAATTCACTCAAAACAAAACATTATATAAATTACAATTATTGTAATTCTATATATATATATATATAAACATATAATACTCAATCAGTGGCGTCGGAAGATATTTGAGATTGGGGGGGGGCCCAATCTCCGGTAGCTCATGGCTACGCGGTGAGCGTAGCCTATATATCCGAGCTAGCGAGGAATTTTTTTGCATGTTTGAGACTTAGTATGCAGGAGAGAGCATCTCAGAAATTAGGTTTTCCATTATTAGATGACCCCAAAAATGTGTACTTTTTACAGTACTTTATATAGTATTTTAGAATTGCAAAGATTACATTTCTAAAAAATGCAAAAATATTTAAAACATTTTAAACTAATTTTAACATTTTTTCACATAATAAATAAAATAGATCAACATTTTTTATAGGCATAAAAAGTTCTTCATTGTATTTGCTTACTATTTTTCCAAATTTAGTGATCATACATGATACAAATGTTGTTCTGAATTTTAACTCTTGAAAACTTGTTTTTAGGTACTTCAACTTATACTTATTAGTCGATTTATTTCAATCATACCCTCATAAAGATTCGAGTAAAAAACCAAGTCTTGCAGTTTTCTATATTGATATTTATACA